>JAAMPC010000102.1:0-99119 GCA_016771965.1 Brassica carinata
TTAAAACCTTTTTGTGTAAAACCCAATGGGACAAAACACACAAGAAAAAAGAGTAGATGCTTCATGGCTTAAGAGGATCATGATTCTGACAAGTCTATGAGTCCCAATCTTGGATGGATGGACTCACAGACCTTAGTGTTGCTCCTTTGGTGAAGATATCTGCTAGTTGATCTTCACTCCTAGCAAGGTAGAATGATCTTCAGCACCACCGCTTGTCTCACTTTGTGACAATCCACCTCAATATGTTTTGTTCTCTCATGGAAGACTGAGTGGATGCTATGTGAATGGCAGCCTGGTTATCACAATGCATTGTGATTGGTGTTGCTGTCTCAATGCCCAAGTCTCTTAGCAGGTTCTTGATCCAGATAAGCTCACTAGTAAGCTTCCTCATTGCTCAGATTCGCCTCAGACTTGAACATGATACCACCTTCTCGCTTGCTCTTCCAAGTGACCAGATTGCCTCCTATGAAGGTACAATAGCCTGTAGTGACCTCCTGTCCACTCGTCACCAGCCCATCTGCATCACAATATCCCACAATCTCGTGTTTTGTTGCAACCCATCCAAACACCTTGACCGGAGCCTCCCTTATATCTCATGATCCTTCCACCATATTCCAATGGTGAACTTTTGGTGCTTGCATATACTGGCTGACTTGATTCACAGAAAGCAGATGTCTGGTCTTGTAATGGTGAGATAGATCAGCTTCCCAACCATTCTTCTATAGAGTTTGAAATCGCCAAAAGGAGTATCATCAATCTCCCTCACGCAAGACTTTGTAACCCCTTCAAGTGGTGTCTTAGCTACTTTGCTCCAAGCTTTCCTACCTCATTTAAAAGATCAAGTGTACTTTCTTTGAGATAAGAACAGCCCCTCTTTGAGCCGCACATCTCAATCCCTAAAGTACTTTAGCTCACCCAAATCTTTAATATCAAAGCTAGATTTAAGGAAAGCTTTAGAGAAATGATACCTTCCTTATTGCTTCCTGTGATGATAATATCATCCACATAGATCAATATCACCACAATTCCTTGCTTGCTTGTGAGGGTGAAGAGGGTGTGATCACTGATTTTACAAATCCTCTTCCATTGAGAGTTGTACTCAGCTTGTGGTACCAGGCTCTTGGTGATTGTTTTAGACCATAGATAGCCTTCTTCAACCTAAGAACACTGGCTTGACCATGTCTTCCATACCGGAGGTGGCCTCATATATACCTCATCCTCCAGCTCTCCTTGTAGAAAGGCATTTTTGACATCCATCCGCCATAGATCCCATTCCAAGTTTATCGCCAAGGAGAGCACAATCCTTATGGTGTGGATAGCTATGGTGCAAAAGTATCCAGATAGTCTTCTCCATATACGGTATATCCTCTGCAACTAGCCTTGTCTTTCTTTCCTCGCTTTCCATTTGCTAAGTACTTGATGGTGAAGAGTAGACGGCTGGTGACCGCTTTTCCTTTGAAGCTCTGCTTCATACCAAGTGTCATTCTTGATCATAGCTCCAACTTCATCTCCAAATGCTCTCTCCACTCATCATGCTCCATAGCTTCTTCATAAGTCTTTGGAACATATTCTTGATCCATTAGTGATGAAGGCTACATGCTTTGAGGATAGCTTGCAAATGAACAGGTTGCTTGGATAGATGAGCCACCGTGACGTTGTTGTAGTATACGGTGTTGATCCAATTTGATGGATCTTTTCTCACTCGTACTTCTTCTCAATGGTTGACTCGCCTCTATCACGCTTTCTTCGTTTCTTGGACATCATTCTCGATCTCCACTAGACTCGATCAGATTCTCGTCCATCTTGATCATGAACTACCGCTGGATCATCTTCTCGAATTTCTCGTGTTGATCCATGCTCATTTCCTCAGATCGATGGACTGGGTCCACAATTGGCTTCTTCATGGTTAATATCCACTGGTGGTGATGGAGATGGTGCTGGTGCTGGTGCTACACTGCTCTTAGGCTGACTGATCCCCAAATTCTCCAAAATAATTCTCGGTTGTCTGCCCTATCGATGGTCCTTGTGAGAGATCTCGAGGTCTTCCCAGCTCTTCTCATCATAGTACCCTTTTGATTCCACAAACTTGACATCCCTGAAACCATAACTCTTCGAATCTGGAATGTAGCATTTGTACCCTTTCTCAGGAGTGTAGCCTATGAATATGCCTTTGACACTCTTGGCCTCCAATGTTTCTCTGCTCTCCGGTGTCAAGACATAGCACACAACCAAACACACGAAATGATCTAATGGAGGTTTGATCTTGTTTAATACCTGAAAAGGAGAGACATCTTTGAGGACTTTTGTGGGGATCCTGTTGATCGATAGCAAGTCGGATCATCGCGATCTCCCCAAAACCTCTTTGGACATTTGTATGAAACATCATGCTCCTTGCAACCTCCATAAGATGTCTGTTCTTTCTTTCAGCAACTCCATTTTGTTGTGGTGTGTATGGGCAGCTTGTTTGATGTATAATGCCATGGTTTGCTAGGTGTTGTTTGAATGCATGGCTAGTATACTCCCCACCATTATCAGACCTAAAAATTTTGATCTTGGAATTGAAATGGTTAGTGACATAGTTCGAAGTTAATAAAAGCTTCTAAAACTCTATCTTTACTTTTAATCAGTGTGAGCCAAGTATACTTTGATTTCTCATCTATGAATGTCACAAAATATTTATGGTTTTCTAGATGCACAAGGGCAGTCCATACATCAGAATGCACTAGATCAAAGCATTTTTCATAAATAGTCATAGATTGAGGAAAACAGATTTGCAATGTTTGCCAAGAATACAAGCCTCACAAGATTCATTTTGAAAAGATAAATTAGCAACATTAAACTTAGAGCACGAAAGCATGGGGTGGCCTAATCTAGCATGCCATAACACATTACTAGCTAAAACAGAATTGAAAGCAGAGGATAAATCTGATAGAGTGGTGTCTTCAAGCAAATAAAGTTCTCCCTTGCTCACACCCTTTCCAAGCACCTTACTGGTCTTAATATCCTGAAAGCAAACATCATTAGGACTGAAAATAACATTGCAGTTCAGATCATTAGTTGCTCTCTTCACGATAATAAATTTGATGTGAAGGCGTGCATATAGAAAGCTTGAGACTCTTTATTAAACAAGTTCAGATTTCCTACTCTCAATTGGAATTCTATCACCATTTGAATCACAACACCGCCTAGAGCTGGTTTAATATCATTAATCAGTTTAGCATCCCTAATCATATGGTGAGAAGCTCCTAATCAATTATTAAAGGTCTAGCAGGTGCATAGAATTTAAAGCATTAATACTTTGGTTACTGTGAGTTAGCATTAAGGGCTTTGATCAAGGCCTCAATGTCTGACTTCCTCGATGAATGCATCCTCATGGAGTGGCTGGGGAATGGCGTGGGAAGTGGAGCCACCAGTGTGGGTTGTAGAGACCAATGCCTTCCCATCATCTCCCATGCATGTAGCTTGGTGCTGGCTGCTCCCGAGCTCTTGCTTCATGGGCTCTGGCTTGGTAGGGCTTGTTAGCTGAGGCTGGCCTGAGATGAGGATGAAGAATCCAGCAGTTGTTCTTGAGTGTCCTTTATACTGCAATGCTCACAAGTTACTGACTTGTCTCCTCCTCCTCTTGGTTTGGAGTAAGCTTTGTTAGCAGAGGCACTCTCTACCTTCTCAGCCTTGTGAACCATAGATAACTCCCCTTTTCCACCACCAAAGAGACCATCTGAGCCTATCTCCTTTGAAGTTGAGCACACACTTCATCATAACTTGAAGCTCCTTTTCTCAAAATGTGCCTGACCACATCATCAAGCTTGGGCTGAGGTGAAAATAGTCCAAAGACCTTGTCTTGCTCACGCTTAGCTTCAAGAGTTTCAGGATCATTGGAGCTTGGCCTTAGCATCTCTAGCCAGACCATAGCTGACTGTACTTCCCAAGGTGTTTGGTGAAGTCTCCTTCTTCTTGCTGCAAGTTGTTGATGGCTCTTCACTTCATGATCCCGTAAGGTTTGAAGTGTTGCCATACACTCTCTCGCAGGTATCCCACAACTGCTTTGGAGTTTCACAGGTGAGTAAGTATCCATAAGAGGACCATCAAGAGAGCTATGCAGGATAGACAGCACCAGGAGGTCTTCCTGACCCCATTTGCCTTCATCTACCACTACAATCTCCTGCCATCTTCTCCTTGGGTGATCTGCTTGGTGCTGAACTTGAAGTAACATGCTCCCAAAGACCTCTTCCTCCAAGGGCTGCTCTGGTCATTCTGACCAGGTGATGTAGTTTCCTGGTCCCTCGAGTGTGCATGGAATGTGAACTGCCTGTGGTGCTCCATTTCTTCGTGTAGCCAAGAATAATTTGAATTTTCAAGGCTGATTTGAGATGAAAGAACTCGAACTGAGAGAGCTCAAGACTAGAATTAAGATATACTCTCAAAGGAAATAAATGGAGACAGTAACAGAGTGAGCACACTGAAGAAAACTCAAGAACACTCAAGAACACGATTTATTATCCATCGGATAAAAGGAACTGAGAGAAACTTAAGAAAGTAAATGGATGAATCCAAAGAGAAAGGACACCAGAGATAATTTCATGGAAGAAAATGAGGGTCTCAAGAGCTTTTAAGCTCTGATACCATGTTAGAAAATGAAGAACAGAGTAAGAACACCGAAGAACAGAGTAAGTGAGAGAGAGAGAGAGAGAGAGATGGACGAGTAGAAAGAGAGAAGAAGGAAGAACTGCTTCCTTGATTTATTCAACACATTACATGGTTATTTAAAGAGGCTGCAATGTGAAACAAGACAAGAAGGAAATGAATAAACAATGCAGCCTGAGAGTGAAAGGGACATCACACAAACGGTCCCTTCCTCTTTGGAACATGTGCTTTATACTATTTAAATGCAACTTGCTTCCGATCTTCTTCTCGAAATCCAATGGCTCGAACCATCCGAACACTTCTCTGCTTATTTAAAATATATCCTTGCCTCCCAAACTCATCTCTGGTCGACATGCTTGCTTGGTAGTCAAGGAAGTGTACGGAATGCCTTGTACACCAAGTATGAGCAGATCACTTGTTTACACTCATCCGGATGCCTTCTTCCTCTATCTTCTCTTTCCATGTCTTCATGTCAATAAGGACATCCTCATGCTCGGGCTATTGAGTTGATAATGCCTAATATGTCATTCAATCACTTAGAATGTGAGGCATGCATATTAGGGAAGCATTGTAGGACTGTATTCCGACTTCAGACAATTTATGAGCATTGCTTTGATCTGGTTCATTCAGATGTGGACTGCCCCATGTATGTCTAGAGATGGTCACAAGTACTTTAGACATTCATTGATGAGAAGTCTAAGTATACATGGGTTACTATGCTTCCATCAAAGGATAGAGTGCTAGAGGCCTTTATAAACTTCCAAGCATACGTGTCTAATCAATACAATGCTACTGTGAAAGTACTAAGTAAGATTTCTAAGGATCTTGAATCATAAAAGAAGATTAGACAGAGATTTAAAGAAGATTAAAAAGAGATTTTAAGAGATTAGAGAAGAGATTATGAGATTTAGAGACTAAGAGACATTTCTGGATAATAAGAGACTCTCATTACTTGCTTGGTTTATTAATGAGAAGAGGTTACAATATATAGTAAAGGGAATACAAGGGTTTCACTCTAATAATCAACATGGGCGTGTGAAGTCAACTGTTGACATGAAGAGAATAAGGTAGAGATCAAGGGCAAGAGTAAGATGATCAAGTTAACATAAAACCTAGCTTGACTTGCAAGACAAGGGATGAGATATTATGGGCGGTTTTGATATTTAAATCCTGCCAAGAGAAGTGGAGAATGTCGACATAAGGAAGAGAGCTGTGAAAGTAAATGAAGAACAGAGTGAAGAACAATGAAGAACAGGAGAGAGAGAGATGAGCTCGTGAGAGAGAGAGAGAGAGAGTTTGCAAAGTAATAAGTATTGACATGAAGACATAAGAATGAAGAAGACATGAAGCTGGACAAGTATGGGAGTGTTTAAATCAGACTGGTCCGCATAAGACTTGGGAACCAAGCTTGTCCAGACAACCTTGGCTCCAAGCAAGGCAAGACAGCATAATTAAAATATGGGAGACGAGGAGCTGATTTAAATCGACCAAGAGAGCTGTTGTGATGCAAGGGAGCCGCTGGGAGTGATCAGAGTCAAGTGGGCTATTTTAAATAGTAAAAGTCACATGTTCCTCTTAAGGCATGGACCGCTTAGGACAAGTCACTATCAAGCATCGACCAGCTGCATTGTTTATTCTTAATTCTTTGTCTTCACCTGATTGTAAACTCTTTAAATATGTTGTATCTGATTCTGAATTAATCAAGGAAAACAGTTCTTCCTTCTTCTCTCCTTACTCGCCCAACTCTCTCTTACTCGTTTTACTCGTTCTTCATTTTCTTACATGGTATCAGAGCTTGAAAGCTCTTGAGACCCTCATTTTCTTCCGCAAATCAACTCGTGTCTTTTCTCTTGATTCATCCATTTACTTTCTTGTTTCTTCCGATTTCTTTTATCCAGGGATAATAAATCTGTTCTTGAGTGTTCTTGAGTTTTCTTCAACCTGTTCACTCGCTCGCTCCATTTACTTTCTTTGAGAGTTCATCTTAATTCTAATCTTGAGTTCTCTCAGTTCCGAGTTCTTTTATCTCAAATCCAGCCTTGAAAGTTCAAATTATTCTGGCTTCACCTGAAGAGATGGAGCACCACAGAGCAGTTCACATTCCATGCACACTCAAGGGACCAGGAAACTACATCACCTGGTCTAATGACAAGAGCAGCCCTTGGAGGAAGAGGTCTTGGGAGCATGTTACTTCAAGTTCAGCACCAAAGCAGATCACCCAAGGAGAAGATGGCAAGGAGATTGTAGTGGTAGATGAAGGCAAATGGGGTCGAAGACCTCCCGGTGCTGTCTATCCTGCATAGCTCTCGATGGTCCTCTTATGGATACTTACTCACACCGTGAAACTCCAAAGCAGTTGTGGGATACCCCGCAGAGGGTGTATGGCAACACTTCAAACCTCACCAGGATCTATGAAGTGAAGAGAGCCATCAACAACTTGCAGCAAGAAGAAGGAGACTTCACCAAACACCTTGGGAAGTACAGTCAGCTATGGTCTGAGCTAGAGATGCTAAGGCCAAGCTCCAATGATCCTGAAACTCTTGAAGCTAGGCGGAGCAAGACAAGGTCTTTGGACTATTTTTCACACTCAGCCCAAGCTTCAATGATGTGGTCAGACACATTTTGAGAAAAGGAGCTTCCAGTTATGATGAAGTGTGTGCTCAACTTCAAAAGGAGATAGGCTCAGATGGTCTCTTTGGTGGTGGAAAAGGGAGTTATCTATGGTTCACAAAGCTGAGAAGGTAGAGAGTGCTTCGCTAACAAAGCTCACTTCAAACCAAGAGGAGGAGGAGACAAGTCAGTAACTTGTGAGCATTGCAAGTATAAAGGACACTCCAAGAACAACTGCTGGATTCTTCATCCTCATCTCAGGCCAGCCTCAGCTAACAAGCCCTACCAAGCCAGAGCCCATGAAGCAAGAGCTCAGAGCAGCCAGCACCAAGCTACATGCATGGGAGATGATGGGAAGGCATTGGTCTCTACAACCCACACTGGTGGCTCCACTTCCCACGCCATTCCCCAGCCACTCCATGAGGATGCATTCATCAGGAGTCAGACATTGAGGCCTTGATCAAAGCCCTCAATCCAAACTCTGGTAACCAAAGTATTAATGCTTTAAATTCTATACACAATGCCTCCCACACTGCTAGACCTTTAATAATTGATTCGTGAGCTTCTCACCATATGATTAGGGATGCTAAACTGATTAATGATATTAAACCAGCTCTAGGCAGTGTTGTGATTGCAAATGGTGATAGAATTCCAATTGAGGGAGTAGGAAATCTGAACTTGTTTAATAAAGAGTCTCAAGCATTCTATATGCCCGCCTTCACATCAAATTTATTATCCGTTAAGAGAGCAACTAATGATCTGAATTGCAATGTTATTTTCAGTCCTAATGATGTTTGCTTTCAGGATATTAAGACCAGTAAGGTGCTTGGAAAGGGTGTGAGCAAGGGAGAACTTTATTTGCTTGAAGACACCACTCTATCGATTTATCCTCCGTTTCAATTCGCTTTAGCTAGTAATGTGTTATGGCATGCTAGATTAGGCCATCCCCATGCTCGTGCTTGAGTTTAATGTTGCCTAATTTATCTTTTCAAAATGAATCTTGTGAGGCTTGTATTCTTGGCAAACATTGCAAATCTGTTTTTCCTCAATCTATGACTATTTATGAAAAGTGCTTTGATCTAGTGCATTCTGATGTGGACTGCCCCTTGTGCATCTAGAGAAAACCATAAATATTTTGTGACATTCATAGATGAGAAATCAAAGTATACTTGGCTCACACTGATTAAAAGTAAAGATAGAGTTTTAGAAGCTTTTATTAACTTCCTTAACTATGTAACTAACCATTTCAATTCCAAGATCAAAATTTTGTGTCCGATAATGGTGGGGAGTATACTAGCAATGCATTCAAACAACACCTAGCAAACCATGGCATTATACATCAAACAAGCTGCCCATACACACCACAACAAAATGGAGTTGCTGAAAGAAAGAACAGACATCTTATGGAGGTTGCGGAGCATGATGTTTCACACAAATGTTCCAAAGAGGTTTTGGGAGATGTCGCAGATCACAGCCTGCTATTCGATCAACAGATCCCCACAAAAGTCCTCCAAGATGTCTCCCTTTCAGGTATTAAACAAGATCAAACCTCCATTAGATCATTTATGCGGTGTTTGGGTGTGTGTGTGCTATGTCTTGACACCGTGAGAGCAGAGAAACAAGCTGGAAGCCAAGAGTGTCAAAGGCATATCATAGGCTACACTCACACGCAGAAAGGGTACAAATGCTACATTCCAGATTCCAGAAGAGTTATGGTCTCAAGGGATGTCAAGTTTGTGGAATCAAAGGGTACTATGATGAGAAGAGCTGGGAAGACCTCAGAGATCTCACAAGGACCATCCGATAGCAGACAACCCGAGAATTATTTTGGAGAATTTGGGGATCAGTCAGCCTAAGAGCAGTGTAAAGCACCAGCACCAGCACCATTTCCATCACCACCAGTGGATATTAACCATGAAGAAGCAGCACTAATTCAGGATCCAGTCCATCCTGATCCTGAGGGGGGCAGTGAGCATGGATCAACACCGAACTTCCAAGATGATCCAGAAGAGTTCATGATCAAGATGGAACAGAACTGATCAGTCAAGTGGAGATCAGAATGATGTCCAAGAACAGAAGAGGCAGGATGAGGAGCAGGAACAGAGTCAACCATTGAGAAGAAGTACCAGAGTGAGGAAAGACCCATCAAATTGATCAACACCAGAGTATACTTCAACAGCAATGCTGGCTCATCCTATCCAAGCAACCTGTTCATTTGCAAGCTATCCTCAAGAGCATGTAGCCTTCATCACTAATCTGGATCAAGAATATGTTCCAAAGACTTATGAAGAAGCTATGGAGCATGATGAGTGGAGAGAGTCTGTTGGAGATGAAGTTGGAGCTATGATCAAGAATGACACTTGGTATGAAACCGAAGCCCAAAAGGAAAGAAAGTATACCAGTCACTTACTCTTCACCATCAAGTACTTAGCAAATGGAAAGCCAGAAAGGAAGAAGACAAGGCTAGTTGCAAGAGGATACACCCAAGTATATGGAGAAGACTATCTGGATACTTTTGCACCAGTAGCTAAGCTCCACACCATAAGGATTGTGCTCTCCTTGGCAGTAAACTTGGAATGGGATCTATGGCGATGGATGTCAAAAATGCCTTCTACAAGGAGAGCTGGAGGATGAGGTGTATATGAGGCCACCTCCTATGGAAGACATGGTCAAGCCAGGAAATGTTCTAAGGTTGAAGAAGGCTATCTATGGTCTAAAACAATCACCAAGAGCCTGGTACCACAAGCTGAGTACAACTCAATGGAAGAGGGTTTGTAAAATCGTGTTGATCACACCCTCTTCACCCTCACAAGCAAGCAAGGAATTGTAGTAATATTGATCTATGTGGATGATATTATCATCACAGAAGCAACAAGGAAGGTATCATTTCTACTAAAGCTTTCCTTAAATCTAGCTTTGATATTAAAGATTTGGTGAGCTAAAGTACTTTGTGGATTGAGATGTGCCGCCTAAAGAGGGGCTGTTCTTATCTCAAAGAAAGTACACACTGATCTTTTAAATGAGGCAGGAAAGCTTGGAGCAAGAGTAGCTAAGACACCACTTGAAGAGGGTTACAAAGTCTCATGCGGAGGGGAGATTGATGATACCCTTTGGCGCATTTCACACTCTATGAAGAATGGTTGGAAAGCTGATCTATCTCACCATTACAAGACTTACATCTCCGCTTTGCTGTGAATCAAGTCAGCCAGATATGCAAGCACCAAAGGTTCACCATTGGAATATGGTGGAGAGGATCATGAGATATCTAAGGGAGGCCCCTGGTCAAGGTGTTTGGATGGGTTGCAACAAAAGCACGAGATTGTGGGATATTGTGATGCAGATCGGGCTGGTGATGAGTGGACAGAGGTCAACTACAGGCTATTGCACCTTCATAGAGGCAATCTGGTCACTTGGAAGAGCAAGAAGCGAAGGTGGTTATAACGCCTCACCGCCTACACGGCTAATGGGCCACCCACGCCTTCGCCCGGTGGCCCCATCCCATCCGACGGCCGGTCGTTAAATTCCGAAGGCTCAAATCATTGTTTACTAACCCTGCAATCACCACCGACCTTTCCCCGCTTTGGCTCACTCACACGCTTATCGCTAATTACTTCGATAGGTCACCCATCCTTCCACTACTCCACCAAGCACGCTTAACTCGAGTTCTTCGTGATGTGTTCTAAAAGGTAAGTCAACTTTGGTGACATAGGTAGCCAATCAATTCTCTTAAGCATTTCCACATATCACAACTCGATGTTACACTCACCCTCTCGCCCGTGGCCCCATCCCATCCGACGGTCGGTCGTTAAATTGAAGGCTCAAAAATCGTAATACCCCGATTTTCCAAATAATATAATAAGTAAATATCTCATAAAATCTCCATTTATTACTTCTCAAAAGTCATCTCATCGCCATAAATCTAATAAATCGGATAAAATAAATAAGTCCGATAAGATCGATAAAACCATAAAACCGAAAGTCTGAAAATAATAAAATAACTCCCAAAAGCACCCGTCCAAAAGCAATCACTCCTGTCCGGCGGTCTCACCTGAAAGGAAAGAAAGGAGGGTGAGCAACAGGAGTCACTCGCTGAGGTATGGGATGCTAGATCCGCAAACCACCGACTAGAAAATAGAACTCCCACTATGGAAGTTTAACTCTAACATGAACAAACACGATGCCTACCGTGATCACACAAAACAAACAATGCGCTGATGGTACATAGCTAGTCTACACACCCCGCGATTCTCCTCATAACGGATATACGATAATATAATATGCCGCTAGTCCGCATATCTCGACCCCGCGACTCCACCAATATAGGCCGATATGCAAACGCCTTTGCACCCCCGCACCACACAATATACGCCGCTAGCTCAGACGCCTCTGGGCCCCTCAGACTCATCAATATGCGCCGCTAGCTCAGATGTCTCAGGTTCCCCGCACTCTATACGCCGCTAGCTCAGATTTCTCTGGCCCTCAGATCATATGCGCCTAAGCCCAAATCTCTCGGCTCCCCGTGACTTCCACATAGTCCAAATTATATAACTATATATATATATATATGTATATCATCACTTAACATCAACTATCCAAACAACAGTTGAATCCTCTATACCCCTAATTCTGCTAACATTCAATATTATAATTATCACACAAGACTCAATTCAAACAGACGGATCATGCTTCAAACTAAACTAACATAGAAAGAATTCTACACTAGCACAGATTTAACGGAATAGCCCTCACCTTAGCAACTGGCTGGAATGAACAACGAAGATGGTCAAAGAGATCAACCTAATACGAGAATCAACGGCTTAGACTCAGATCTCGTGAAATAAAGTTTCCAAAATGGGAACTTTCCTAAAATAGAAACTTTCCTAAAATAGAAACTTTCCTAAAATGGCGGTTTCCTAAACTGGATACTTCCTAAATAGATTTCTACGACTAGAAATATGAAGGCGACAACTTACCAGAAAACTCACTAAAGCTCCCCGAAATCCTCACCGAATCCTCTTAATCCCACTAAAAATTAACTAATGACTGGTCGCCGGATATTTCAACAACAACTCGCCACACGCAAAGAAAATAATTGACTGGTGAGAATAAAGAAAGGGGTGGAGTTTCTTATATAGAGAAGGGAAAGAGGAAGGAAGCTTAAACTTCCAATGTGGGACAAAATAGAAAAGAAGGTTTTGGATTTTAATAAAAACAAATGGGCTCATCCCATCTTGGGTCACGGTCGCTACAATTCTCCCTCATTTAATCGAATTGTCCCAATTCCAAAGAGACGATGAGAGAACGCTCACGGTTTCAAGAAGAGAAAAGACAAGGTAATAGACAATGGAAACGAAAAAACTTGGTCATCTTTGTAGAAGAAAAGAAAATCAGAACCTCTATCGAAGTAACCGAATGATACTCGACTTAACGGTGCCATTTTTTTTCTTTCAAAACTCCCAATCCCAAAACATTGAAATCGCTAAAACCGAAGTCCCATAAATCGCTATCTCGGTCGAGTCGGACGAACCCCGCTCGATACCAAATCGTAATACCCCGATTTTCCAAATAATATAATAAGTAAATATCTCATAAAATCTCCATTTATTACTTCAAAAGTCATCTCATCGCCATAAATCTAATAAATCGGATAAAATAAATAAGTCCGATAAGATCGATAAAACCATAAAACCGAAAGTCTGAAAATAATAAAATAACTCCCAAAAGCACCGGTCCAAAAGCAATCACTCCTGTCCGGCGGTCTCACCTGAAAGGAAAGAAAGGAGGGTGAGCAACAGGGGAGTCACTCAGTGAGGTATGGGATGCTAGATCCGCAAACCACCGACTAGAAAATAGAACTCCCACTATGGAAGTTTAACTCTAACATGAACAAACACGATGCCTACCGCATCACACAAAACAAACAATGCTTGATGGTACATAGCTAGTCTACACACCCCGCATTCTCCTCATACGGATATACGATAATATAATATATGCCGCTAGTCCGACATCTCTCGACCCCCGCGACTCCACCAATATGCCGATATGCAAACGCCTTTGCACCCCGCGACCACACAATATACGCCGCTAGCTCAGACGCCTCTGGCCCCTCAGACTCATCAATATGCCGCTAGCTCAGATGTCTCAGGTCTCCAAGACTCTATACGCCGCTAGCTCAGATTTCTCTGGCCCTCAGACTATATGCGCTGCTAGCCCAAATCTCTCGGCTCCCCGTGACTTCCACATAGTCCAAATTATATAACTATATATATATATATATGTATATCATCACTTAACATCAACTAATCCAAACAACAGCTTGAATCCTCTATACCCCTAATTCTGCTAACATTCAATATTATAATTATCACACAAGACTCAATTCAAACAGACGGATCATGCTTCAAACTAAACTAACATAGAAAGAATTCTACACTAGCAATGTGATTTAACGGAATAGCCCTCACCTTAGCAACTGGCTGGAATGAACAACGAAGATGGTCAAAGAGATCAACCCAATACGAGAATCAACGGCTTAGACTCAGATCTCGTGAAATAAAGTTTCCAAAATGGGAACTTTCCTAAAATAGAAACTTTCCTAAAATAGAAACTTTCCTAAAATGGCGGTTTCCTAAACTGGATACTTCCCTAAATAGATTTCTACGACTAGAAATATGAAGGCTACAACTTACCAGAAAACTCACTAAAGCTCCCCGAAACTCGAATCCTGCCTAATCCCACCTAAAAATTAACTAATGACTGGTCGTCGGATATTTCAACAACAACTCACACACGAAAGAAAATAATTTGACTTGGTGAGAATAAAGAAAGGGGTGGAGTTTCTTATATAGGAGAAGGGAAAGAGGAAGGAAGCTTAAACTTCCAATGTGGGACAAAATAGAAAAGAAGGTTTTGGATTTTAATAAAAAAACAAATGGGCTCATCCCATCTTGGGTCACGGTCGTTACAGTGGTATCATGTTCAAGTGCTGAGGCAGAATACAGAGCAATGAGGAAGCTTACTAGTGAGCTTATCTGGATCAGGAACTTGCTAAGAGACTTGGGCATTGAGACAGCAACACCAATCACAATGCATTGTGATAACCAGGCTGCCATACACATAGCATCCAACTCAGTCTTCCATGAGAGAACAAACACATTGAAGTGGATTGTCACAAAGTGAGACAAGCAAAGGAGCGTAAGATCATACTGCCTTGTTACACTAGAAGTGAAGACCAGCTAGCTGATATCTTCACCAAAGGAGCAAGCACTAAGGTCTGTGAGTCCATCCATCCGAGATTGGGACTCATAGACTTGTCTAGATCATGATCTCCTTAAGCCATGAAGCATCTACTCTTTTTCCTCTTGTGTGTTTTGTCCCATTGGTTTTTCACACAAAAGGTTTTAATGAGGGATGTCTTCATGGGTTCCAAGCTTAACCATGTCTTATGGTAAAGCTTGAGGGGGAGTATTGACATGAAGACATAAGAATGAAGAAGACATGAAGCTGGACAAGTATGGGAGTGTTTAAATCAGACTGGTCCAAGACAAGACTTGGGAACCAAGCTTGTCCGCACAACCTTGTGCTCCAAGCAAGGCAAGACAGCATAATTAAAATATGGGAGACGAGGAGCTGATTTAAATCACCAAGAGAGCTGTTGTGATGCAAGGATTGCTGAGTGATCGAGTCAAGTGGGCTATTTTAAATAGTAAAAGTCACATGTTCCTCTTAAGGCATGGACCGCTTAGACAAGTCACTATCAAGCATCGACCAGCTGCATTGTTTATTCTTAATTCTCTTTGTCTTCACCTGATTGTAAACTCTTTAAATATGTTGTATCTCGATTCTGAATTAATCAAGGAAAACAGCTCTTCCTTCTTCTCTCCTTACTCATTCCAACTCTCTCTCTCTCTTACTGTTTACTCGCTCTTCATTTTCTTACAATAAGAAGGATATGATTTCCTTAGATTATTCAGTTCACAATGTTACAATATTTAAAGGCAGAGAAATGGGATACAAACAAAGAGAATAATACTAAAGAAATGTGTTGCAAACTAGGCTGAAAGTGACAACACCGAACGGTTCTCTCCTCCTCTCCTCTAAATGGAACATGTGACTTTGGCCAATTTAAAACTCCAACTTGCTCTGATCTTTGCCAACGGTCTGATTGACTCTTGAGCACAAGCTGGACGAGTTTGAACTCTCTGCCTTGCCTTCCAAGGTAAGCTAGGTTGTATTGGCTTCCTTGTGTGTCAAGGCTGCACGGAATGGAGTCTACACCAAGTCATCTTCTTTTACACGCCTGATGCATCTCTTTTCTATCTCCATGACTCCATGTCAATACATGTCTTCATGTCAATATCTCTCAAACTTGACCATAGATATTGGTCAGTTGAACCCATGAAGACATCCTCATTAAAACCTTTTGTGTGAAAACCCAATGGGACAAAACACACAAGAGGAAAAAGAGTAGATGCTTCATGGCTTAAGGAGATCATGATCTAGCTAAATCTATGAGCCCCAATCTTGGATGGATGGACTCACAGACTTTGGTGCTTGCTCCTTTGGTGAAGATATCAGCTAGCTGGTCTTCACTTCTAGTGTAGCAAGGTAGGATGATCTTCTCGCTTCATCGCCTGCCTAACCTTGTGACAATCCACTTCAATATGCTTTCTCTCATGAAACACTGAGTTTGAAGCTATATGAATGGCTGCCTGGTTATCACAGGCATTGTGATTGGTTCTGTTGTCTCTATGCCCAAGTCCCTTAGCAAGTTTCTGATCCAAATGAGCTCACTTGTCAGCTTCCTCATGGCTCTATATTCTGCTTCAGCACTTGAACATGATACCACCTTCTGCTTCTTGCTCTTCCAAGTAACTAGATTGCCTCCTATGAAGGTGCATAGCCTGTTGTAGACCTCCTGTCACTCTATCACCTGCCCAATCTGCATCACAAGATCCTACAATCTCGTGCTTTGTTGCAACCCATCCATACACCTCGACTGTGAGCTTCCTTAGATATCTTAGAATTCTTTCCACCATATTCCAATGATGAACTTTAGGGGCTTGCATATGCTGACTGACTTGGTTCATCGCAGCAAATATCTGGTCTTGTGATGGTAAGATAGATCAGCTTCCCAACCATTTTCCTATAGAGTTTGAAGTCTCCAAATGGTTCATCTTCAAACTCCCCTCACGCAAGACCTTGTACCCTTCTTCTAGTGGTGTCTTGGCTGTTCTTTCTTTAAGCTTTCCTGCCTCACTTAAGATATCAAGTGTGTACTTTCTTTGAGATAGGAAGAGCCCTCTTTAGAGCGCATATTTCTATCCCTAGAAAGTACTTTAACTCACCCAAATCTTTAATATCAAAAGCAGATTTAAGAAAAGCTTTAGTTGAGATGATACCTTCCTTGTCATTTCCTGTGATGATGATATCATCTACATAAATTAGAACTGCCACAATCCCTTGCTTGCTGGTGAGGGTGAAGAGTGTGTGATCAGGTTCTGATTTAACAAACCCTTTTCCATTGAGGGTTGTACTCAACTTGTGATACCAGGCTCTTGGTGATTGCTTTAATCCATAGATAGCTTCTTCAATCTTAGGACATTTCCAGGCTTGACCATGTCCTCCATACAGGTGGTGGTCTCATGTAGACCTCATCTTCTAGCTCACCTTGAAGAAAGGCATTTTTGACATCCATCTGCCATAAATCCCATTCCAAGTTCACAGCAACTGAAAGTAGGATCCTTATGGTGTGGAGTTTAGCTACTGGTGCAAATGTGTCTAGGTAGTCTTCTCCATAGACTTGAGTGTTGTTGGAATTCATGAGTGTTTGTCTCATGTCAAGAGAGTATTCAGTTAACTTGTAACTGAATCCCTTCAACCATACAACAGAACGCACCATTAAAAGGAAGAGACAACCAACCTGTGGTTGAATCCTCTCACACAGCCTATACTACAACCAAGATCCTAGAGAGTAAACTGGTTATAGAAAGCTGAGAATCTCTAGTTTGAATCTATCCTTCTGTAGTAACACAACACTTTGAGTTTGTGTACTTAAGATGAAGAGGATTTAAAATCAGTAAGCTAGAGCTTAAGAGAAGATAAAGAAGATTTTAGTGAGTTTTACAAGTATTAGGCTGCCTTAAGGGAAAGAGAGTTAAGGCAGCCTCTAAACCATAACTCTAAACTCCTTACATTGTGAATATTGTTTAGACACAAGCAAGGGAGAGAGCCACGAAATTAGACTGAAAGAACTTGTATTGATACTGGATAACTTGTTACAAGAGTGGTGAAGCCTTTAAATAGGCAATCACTTACAATAAACAAAGATTAAATCAGGGAACACTAAACAACTAATATAATGGGGAAATGGAAGAGTCCAGGAGGATATGGACAAGGGGAGCAACGACCAAAGAGAAAGAGACGGAGAGAGGTTGGTGTTGAAGAGCAAATGGAGCTTGTGCACTAATAGGCAAGTCGTGTGATCTCTAGAAGAAGTTCAGCAAAGCTTCAGAAGTGTATTGAGGCATTTATCATTGAGAAGTTAAGCCAGGAGGAGCTTAGACTGATCTAAAGAAGAGAGGAGATGGTTGGATGAAGTTGGGTCTGGTGCAAGAATAGGTCAAGCTTAGTGAGATTCTCTGCAAGGCTTCAGGAGTGACTGATAAGCATCCGCAGAGAGTAGTTAGGCAAAGTCCGGAGGGACTTAAGCATGTTTGGGAGCATTGAAGACTTGTGCAAAGATAGATCAAGAGTGTACGGATCAAACCTAATCCGCACAAGGCTGGATGGAGTCTTGGATCACAAGGCATGAGAAAGGGTGCTTGTGCAACAATAGGGCTGGCTAGCTTAAAGACTAGTGACCGCTGGGAATGAAGGAAGCAAAGGGAATATACTTTGGATCAGAAGAGACAGGCTGGAAAGGAAGCAACTTTACCTTTACAGCAAAAGCTCCACACGGATCCATCCTAGCCCTTCATCCAAAAGGAAGCAATCTGAGCCATACATTTTGAAATAGATCAGTCCAAGACTCGCCAGCTCCCTTGACCAGATCAACACCATCCATTTCAAATCAGTCCATCTCCACTCTTCATTTCTTATCCATAGCTTAGGCTTTCTAAAGTGTTGCCATGTATTTAAGCTCTTTGTATGCGCTTGTAAACTCTTAAGAGAGAGAGGGGGTTTCCCTCCTCCTTCATGAATGATAAACTCTGTTCTTGGTTATGAAACTCTCTGAATCTCTCTGACATTTAAACACTTAATCTCTCAGTCTCTTAGTCTCTAATCTCTTTCTAGTCTCTTTATTCCTCATACAAATCTGTCTCATCGACCCTCTCATTCAACTAGTTCAAGACCTTATCCAGCCTTTAATGGCGATTTCATACACATACATGACCAGGGCTCTGAAAATCTAATATGGTATCAGAGCCAGGTTCATGAGAACCTGAGCTGAAGCTTCCGCGATCCAAGTCACAAGTCTGGCCTCACCTCAAGTCCAACCATGAAGATCTGTCCAGCGTCTCTATCACTTCAAGAAGAAGGTGTTTGAAGCTATGGAGAAAGCGCTTCCTTTCCTTTCCTGTCCATACAAGACGAGCCAACCACTGTTCAAGATGGAACCTTTCAAGAAGAGAGCTTCCCTTGTTCCAGAAGGGGAGTTGAGACAATGAAGAAAGGTGGAACCTTTGGTGGTGAGAAGGTTAAGCAGCGGTCATGAACATCAGGAGGGGTTAGTTGGGTGATTCAACAGCTCCAGTCCATCAAAAGAGCATGACCGAATGCTAAGGAGGCTCAAGGAACTACGCTGGTTCCTTGTTTGTGCTTCCTCTGTCTCTTAAAATGAAACTTGTGTCTCGCTGGTTGTTGTGATGTGTATTGATTGAAAACCTGTGGATAATTGCTTATTGCTATATGAAATAGCTTGTTCTGTCCCAGGATGCTTAAAAGGCTTGTTTAGTGTTTGAAGAGTGAAATGCTTGCTCCGATGAGTTATGCTTGCTAGGATGTTGTGATGTGTTGTTTAAATCTTGTTTGCTCATAAGTTTGATCGACAAAGTAATGCATTGTTCTGATGTTGGTGGATGATAAGTGATGCTTGGCCTCAGTTCTTAATGAATGTGTAGCAGATTGTAGTGTCTTGATCGCTGATGCATTCATGAATGGAAACCGATAATGGCTAGTGCATATTATCATCTTTAAGCTGCCTTGTGTTGATGCTATTAGACTCATGTCTAAGGAGCAGTAAAAGGAGCTTTAAAATTGCCTAAGTAGCTTGTATTGAATCTGAATGATCTTGCTTGTGCTTAGAGAGTTTGCTTGCAAAGATTAGAACTTTAAAATGTTTAGTTTAATCTTGTGCATTGCTTTAAGACATTGGTGTTCAAACTTGATGTGGAATCAAGGTTTGACCCAATGCAAATTGTTTCGATCTTTGCTGGAGTTTGAGTGTTGTTTCAGGTTCACAAGAAGTGTCTTTAGCTCACCATCCATCCGAAAGTAGAAGAGGCAGAAGAAGGTTCCCATTGTATGTGCAATGGAAAGGTGGTACTCATGTTGTGATGCGCCACTGGTGTGAAGACTCACTAGTTACTTCAAGCTTGGACTTCCAATCCAATCCAAGCTTGAGGAGGGAGTTAAGTGAGCAGCCTGTTGGTTCTAAGGAGCCATCCGGTCTAGGCAGTGGAGTGCCTAAGCAAAAGAGAGTTCGAAGGTAGTTAAGTGAGCAGTCTGCTTGTTCGAGGAGCTATCCGAGTCTATTGGTTCGAAGGTGTCCATTGCAAGCAACTGAAGAAGGAGCCATCCGGTCTAGGTGGCAGAGGCGTGTCTTAGGCAAGAGAGGTAGTCGAGTGCTCTTGGCTGTGAGAAGATGAAGACTCTATCAGGCTTCTATGGTGAGGTGGCTGAAGAGCGTAAGCTTCCATGCAATCCAGCTTAAGATGGCGAAGTTCAAGGTATGAATGAGGTAAGGTGTAGATCATGAAGATTCCTCCAAGCTTGACTTGTTCCACATGGTCAAGCTTCGAGGGGAGTGTGAGAAGCTTCAATGATCTTGGAGAAGCCGGTTCAAGAAGGTGGACAAAGAGGAGCAATTGTGGAGGATCAAGCTTCTTCCAAGCTTGACTTGTTCCACATGGTCAAGCTCTGAGGGGAGGTTGAGAAGGCTTCTTGATGAGAGTACTTGGCGGTTATTCAAGAAGAGGAGGCAACCTGTTGTGAAGTGTGATGAAGGATGAAGAAGCAATCTCCAAGGCGGCTTCTGTTGAGGTGATTGGAGAGAAGCTGAAGCATCCTCATGTAGTTCAAGCAACAAGGTAGTGACTCATGAAGAAGAAGCAGCCAAGACTCAGCTTGTATCTATCAAGGAAGGTCGAGTGTCCGAGCACTTGAGCACAACAGAAGGTTGTGGGAAAGGGGAGAGACCAAGATCTGCCTCAAGAAGAGTACAAGGTGTTGGTGATGAGCAAGGGAAGAGGGGATCGACCTTGCATCACATGAGGATGATCCAGAGTCTTGTGTCCCTTACATTGCTGGTAAGGCACAAAGACTCAATGGCCAATCCCTAGGCTCAGGGCTCTACTCTTTTTCCTCATCAAGGTTTTGTCCCAAAGGGTTTTCCTTGGTGAGGGTTTTAATGAGGGAGCTCTTCAGGTTCCAAGCTTAACTCAGATCTCTTGAGTTAAGCTTGAGGGGAGTGTTGAACTGAAGAGCAAATGGAGCTTGTGCACTAATAGGCAAGCTTCAGGTGATCTGAAGAAGTTCAGCAAAGCTTCGAAGTGTATTGAGGCATTTATCATTGAGAAGTTAAGCTCGGAGGAGCTTAGACTGATCTAAAGAAGAGAGGAGATGGTTGGATGAAGTTGGGTCTGCAAGAATAGGGTCAGGCTTAGAGATTCTCTGCAAGGCTTCGGAGTGACTGATAAGCACCGGGCAGAGAGTGCAAAGTCCGTGAGGGACTTAGAAGCATGTTTGGGAGCAATGAAGACTTGTGCAAAGATAGAGACAAGAGTGTAACGGATCAAACCTAATCCGCACAAGGCTGGATGGAGTCTTGGATCACAAGGCATGAGAAAGGGTGCTTGTGCAACAATAGGGCGGCTAGCTTAAAGACTAGTGACCGGGGAATGAAGGAAGCAAAGGGAATATACTTTGGATCAGTGTAGCTAGAGATGTGCTGGAAAGGGAAAGCAACTTTACCTTTACAGCAAAAGCTCCACACGGATCCATCCCAGCCCTTCATCCAAAAGGAAGCAATCTGAGCCATATTTTTGAAATAGATCAGTCCAAGACTCGCCAGCCCTTGACCAGATCAACACCATCCATTTCAAATCAGTCCATCTCCACTCTTCATTTCTTATCCATAGCTTAGGCTTTCTAAAGTGTTGCCATGTATTTAAGCTCTTTGTATGCGTTTGTAAACTCTAAGAGAGAGAGGGGGTTTCCCTCCTCCTTCATGAATGATAAACTCTGTTCTTGGTTATGAAACTCTCTGAATCTCTAGACATTTAAACACTTAATCTCTCGGTCTCTTAGTCTCTAATCTCTTTCTAGTCTCTTTATTCCTCATACAAATCTCTGTCTCATCGACCCTCTCATTCAACTAGTTCAAGACCTTATCCAGCCTTTAATGGCATTTCATACACATACATGACCAGGGCTCTGAAAATCTAATAGTTGGCACAGCCTCGCTTGAGTGAAAGGGACAGGTCCAAATTCTCCAAGGCAACCCATGTGACTTCTTCTTTTCAAATTCAAACAAGCCTCTTATTTAAATTCAAACATTTTTCCTTTACTTCACAGAGGTTCCCACGTCCATAAGGTCCTCCATTAACTCACTCCTTGCCTTGCAAGTCAGGTTAGGTCAAGTGGTAGCTTGTGGAGCAAGTCTGTATAAAAGAACCAAATTCTTTCGATGAACTTATATCCTTGGATCATCAACCAGCTTCTTCTTCTGGTCATTCCTTTATTTATTTCAATAAGTGTATCCCCTTGCCACTAGTCTTGTCTTCTCTCTGGTTGTCCATTTGCATTGTACTTGATGGTGAAAAGTAAGGATCGCTCTTTCCTTTAGGAAGCTCACTCATACCAAGTATCATTCTTGATCATGGCTCCAACTTCATCTCCACAGAACCTCCACTCATCATGCTCCATAGCTTCTTCATAAGTCTTTGGAACATAATCTTGATCCAGATTGGTGATGAAGGCTACATGCTCTTGAGGGTAACTAGCAAAGGAGCAGCTCGGATAGGATGAGCTACTGCATTACTGTTGAAATATACTCTGGTGTTAATCCAATTTGATGGATCTTTTCTCACTCTGGTACTTCTTCTTAATGGCTGAATCTGCTCCTCTATCACTGCCTCTTCCTGTCCTTGATCACCATCACACCGATCATTACTAGACTGATCAGATTCTGCCCATCTTGATCATGAACCGAGCTGAACCATCTTCGTGCTTCGTGTTGGTTCATGCTCATTGCCCCTCAGATCAGGATAGACTGGTTCCACACTTGGTGCTGCTTCTTCATTGTTGACAGCAACTGGTGGTGATGGAGTGGTTCTAGGCCTCACGCCCCTAGGCTGAGTAATGCCTAAACTCTCCGTGGTTCTCGTGTTGTTTGCCCTCATCGATGGTTCCGTGAGATCTCTAAGACTTTCCCAGCTCTTCTCACTATAGTACCCCTTGATTCTACAAACTTCACATCCCTTGAGACCATCACTCTTCTTGAATCTGGTACATAACACTTGTATCCTTTCTGTGTGTGAGAGTATCCTATGAACATAGCTTTGATACTCTTGGGATCAAGCTTGTTCCTTTGTTCACCTGGTACCAATACATAGCACACACACCCAAACACACGCAAATGATCTATGTGAGGCTGAGTCTTGTTTAATACCTGAAATGGAGAGACATCTTTGAGGATTTTGGTAGGAATCCGTTGATAAGATAGCATGCAGAAACCACAGATCTCCCCAAAATCTCTTTGGGACATTGATGTGAAACATCATGCTCCTTGCAACCTCCATAAGATGGCATTTTTCCTCTCAGCCACTCCATTTTGTTGTGGTGTGTATGGGCAGCTGGTCTGGTGAATAATACCATGTTTTGCTAAGTGTTGTGTGAAGGCATGGCTAGTGTATTCTCCCCATTATCAGACCTAAAAATTTTATCTTGGAGTTGAAATGGTTAGTGACATAGTTTTGGAAGTTTATAAAAGCTTCTAGGACCCTATCTTTGCTTTTAATCAGTGTGAGCCAAGTATATTTTGATTTCTCATCTATGAATGTCACAAAATATTTATGATTTTCTCTAGAAACACAAGGTGAAGTCCAAACATCAGAATGAACTAAATCAAAACAATTCTCATAGATAGTCATAGATGAAGGAAATACTGATTTATGATGTTTACCAAGAATACAGGCCTCACAAGTTTCATTTTGCAAAGATGATCAGGGAACATCAATTTTAAAGCATGAGAATGGGGTGGCCTAATCTAGCATGCCATAACACATCATTAGCTAAACAGAAGCAATTAAAGCATAAGTAGAATCTGATCTAAGCTTGGTATCTTCAAGGAAATACAGCTCTCTCTTTGCTTACACCTTTGCCCAGCATCTTACTGGTCTTAATATCCTGAAAGCACACATCATTAGGACTAAAAATAACATTGCAATTTAAATCATTAGTTGCTCTTTTCACAGATAAAAGATTAGAAGCAAAGGCTGGCATGTAAAAGCTTGAGATTCTTTATCAAACAGATCAGATTTCTCTACCTTCTATTGGAATCCTATCACCATTTTATTACAACACTTCCTGTAGGTTTAATATCACTAATCAGTTTAGCATCCCTAATCATATGATGAGAAGCTCCGAATCAATGATCAATGGCCTAGCAGTGTGATATTGAAATAAATAAAGGAATGACTGAAGGAGAAGCTGGTTGATGATCCAAGGATATAAGTTCATAGAGAAGCTAATTTGGTTCTGCTTGTACAGACTTGCTCCACAAGCTACCACTTGACTAACCTGACTTGCAAGGCAAGGAATGAGTTGTGGAGGACCTTATGGACGGGAACCTCTGAGAAGTAAAGGAAAAATATTTGAATTTAAATAAGAGAGTCTTGTTTGAATTTGAAAAGAAGAAGTCACATGGTTGCTTTGGAGAAGCAAATTTGACTGCCCTTTCACTCAAGCAGCAGCCAACCTCTCATGTCTCTTTTCTTTCTTCGTGTGCCTCCTTGTCCATATCCTCCTCCGAGTCTTCCATTTCCCATTATATTAGTTGTTTAGTGTTCCCCCGATTTAATCTTTGTTTATTGTAAGTGATTGCCTATTTAAAGGTTTCACCACTCTCAGAACAAGTTATTCAAGATCAATACAAGTTCTTTCCTACTTTCGTGGCTCTCTCCCTTGCTTGTGTCTAAACAATATTCACATGTAAGGAGTTTAGAGTTATGGTTTAGAGGCTGCCTTAACCTCTTTCCCTTAAGGCAGCTTAACACTTGTAAAACTCACTCTAAACTCTTCTTTATCTTCTCTAAGATCTAGCTTTTACTGATTCTAAATCCTCTTCATCTTAAGTACACAAACTCAAAGTGTTGTGTTACTACAGAAGGATAGATTCAAACTAGAGATTCTCAGCTTTCTATAACCAGCTTTACTCTAGGGTCTTGGTGTAGTATAGGTCGTGGTGAAAGGATTCAACCACCCAGTTGTCTCTTCCTTTTAACGGTGAGTTCCTGTTGTATGGTCAAGGGATTCAGTTACAAGTTAACTGAATACTTCGGACATGAGACAAACACTCATGAATTCCAACATGGTATCGAGCTTTGTTGCTCTTCTTGGGATTAAACTCACCCATTTTCTCTCTGTTTTGAATAAATATTTTCTCCCACTCGATATGTTGTTAGCTTGGTCAGTACTTGTTAGTATCTTGAATCAAGCTTAAGGAAGGGATATATTTAGAAAATGCTTCACCATTATGTTTTATCCATTGGATAATAGCTTGTTCTTTATGGAGCATCTCTTTGACCAAGGGACAGACTGTTTTGATCCATTGGTTTCTTTGTTGTATGAGCCATAGAAAACACTTGTTTATGTGTTATTTTGATGGTTCTCTTTGAAAGCCTGGAAAACATCAGTTCATGAGTTATTCCAGTGGCACTTGTCTAAGATCAGTGAGCAAATTAATTGTTCAATGGTCCATTGTGTTTCAGTTACTAAAGCACCAAACTCTTGATGAGTATTGATGCTCCTGGCTGTTTATGCTTCCAAGAAAACTCAAGAAAACAGAGCAAAACTCGGTCCATTAGAACTCTTGAGCAAATTTCTATTCTCTATTCTCTCATTCTCTCATTCTCAGGTTACTTATTCTCCATCATTCTCCTATTCTCTCGCTACTAAAACTCTGGTTACATCATTCTCTATTCTCTATTTATTCTCTTGTTCTTTTACTCCGTTACTTATTCTCTATTCTCACAATCTCTTGTTTAAAATCTGCCTAAGGTTGTCAAAATGTCTTGAAGTTAAGCTGTCTTGAAAGAATTGTCTTGCTTCTGACCTTAGGAAAATTAATTGTCTTGTTGCCTGAATGCTTAGTCTTGATGATTAGGATTCAGAGAGTGTTGCTAGGATAAAATCTTATGTATATCTCATCCATTCCCTCCGTGCTTATTTAAAATGTGTTTTAAAGATCGACTTGGTGAAAACCAATGTTCGGTCTCTTGTTGTCAACTAATGCTTGTCTTAGTGTTGATTGACAGATTCTCATGTTGATCAGAGCCTGCACAAGATGCATATTCCCACCATGGAGAAATAGTTGTGAGTAGACCGTGGCTTAAAGTTATATCAAGCTTGTCTCCTCCCCTATACTCGAGTCAAGTGAGGGGCTGTAAATGAGCTTCCATGGTCTGTCTAGAATCCATTGCAAGAAGCATTCAACAAGGACAGCAACAACTTGGTGTTAGAACAGATGGCCACCGAGACTACTTGACAAGATCGTGGAGATCAAGCTGAGTGGAAAGCTATGAATCAGCCCAAGGCATGGAGTTAGAACAGTTACCTTCTGGTTGGGAAGCTATGGATCAGCTTCTAAAAAGGAGTTAGAACAGTTACCTTCAGTGGAACCTATGAATCAGCCCATAGCATGTGTGCTTGTAACTGGTTGATGAAGCTTCAAGTTAAGAGGGCTGTTTGTCTCAAGGCATGGTGATCATCATTGGTTTCATCTTCCAAGCTTGACCACATACTCTTATTCTCAGGTCAAGCTTGGAGGGGTGTTAAATATGAGAAGCCAATGTCCATTCTTTTCAAACTTATGCAAGGGAAGTACCTAAAACTATACTTATTCTTGTTTGAATAGGTTTGCCCCTTGAGAATTGATGCATGTGTGTGTGCATTGTTTGAATCAGGTACTTGAGCTCATAATGAAGAGTCTGGTCGGATCAAACCCTTTGATGATGGCATGAGGTCAGAAGAAGGGGAGACAAAGAACCAGCCACATAGAGAGTTCTAAGAAGTTTTGAGTATGAAGCAAGGAAGGCATTGGTGCTTGCTTTCCATTGAAGTAAGGCCATGATCCAGAGTTCAAGGAGTCCTTCAAAATCATCTTAAACTCCTTAGACTCACTGGCCAATCCCTAGGCTGAGGGTAGTTGCACTCTTTTTCCTAAGTGATGGTTTTATCCCATGAGGTTTTCCACACTTAGGTTTTAATGAGGCAAGTGCTCTAGTTCCAAATCTGCCTAAGGTTGTCAAAATGTCTTGAAGTTAAGCTGTCTGAAAGAATTGTCTTGCTTCCTCGACCTTAGGAAAATTAATTGTCTTGTTGCCCTAATGCTTAGTCTTGATGATTAGATTCGTAGAGTTGCTAGGATAAAATCTTACAGATATCTGTCCATTCCTGCCGGCTTATTTAAAATGTGTTTTAAAGATCGACTTGGTGAAAACCAATGTTCTGGTCTCTTGTTGTCAACTAATGCTTGTCTTAGTGTTGATTGACAGATTTCCCATGTTGATCGAGCCCTACAAGATGCATATTCCTGACCATGGAGAAATAGTGTGAGTAGACCAGGTGGCTTAAAGTTATATCGCTTGTCTCCTCCCCTATACTCGAGTCAAGCTTGAGGGGGCTGTAAATGAGCTTCCATGGTCTGTCTAGAATCCATTGCAAGAAGCATTCAACAAGGACAGCAACAACTTGGTGTTAAACAGATGGCCACCAGAGACTACTTGACAAGATCGTGGAGATCAAGCTGAGTGGAAAGCTATGAATCAGCCCAAGGCATGGAGTTAACAGTTACCTTCTGGTTGGGAAGCTATGGATCAGCTTCTAAAAAGGAGTTAGAACAGTTACCTCAGTGGGGAACCTATGAATCAGCCCATAGCATGTGTGCTCAGACTGTCAGATGAAGCTTCAAGTTAAGAGGGCTGTTTGTCTCAAGGCATGGTGATCATCATTGGTTTCATCTTCCAAGCTTGACCACATACTCTTATTCTCAGGTCAAGCTTGAGGAGGGGTGTTAATATGAGAAGCCAATGTCCATTCTTCTAAACTTATGCAAGGGAAGTACCAAAACTATACTTATTCTTGTTTGAATAGGTTTGCCCTTGAGAATTGATGCGTGTGTGCATTGTTTGAATCAGGTACTTGGAGCTCATAATGAAGAGTCTGGTCGGATCAAAACCTTTGATGATGGCATGAGGTCAAGAAAGGGGAGACAAAGAACCAGCCACATAGAGAGTTCTAAGAAGTTTTGAGTATGAAGCAAGGAAGGCATTGGTGCTTGCTTTCCATTGAAGTAAGGCCATGATCCAGAGTTCAGGAGTCCTTCAAAATCATCTTAAACTCCTTAGACTCACTGGCCAATCCCTAGGCTGAGGGTAGTTGCACTCTTTTTCCTAAGTGATGGTTTTATCCCATGAGGTTTTCCACACTTAGGTTTTAATGAGTGCTCTCAGTTCCAAACTTGCCCAAGGATCTCCTATGGTCAAGCTTGAGGGGAGGGTGTAGCCATGACCAGAGACAAGGAGGAGGAGCTGAGTGAGAGTGATGAGGAAGAGCCAAGTGATGAACCAAGTGAAGAGATGACCTTAGAAGAAGGGAGGAGGCTGATGATATTGAAGAGAACCAGCACCAGAGATGTATCAAGTGGACTAGCCAATGTATGGAGGGACCAGTGACTAGATCAAGACTGAGAGCACAAGAGAAGAGTCTCCATGCCTTGCTCCAAATCGTGGGGTTGGTCCAAGGAGGGAAGATCAAGATAAACCAATGTTGGTTCAATTTAATCATTGCAATGTAATTGGTGGGTTTATTTGGTTTTCATTTAATTTAAACCAAGACAATTAGGATTTTTATTAAACCAATTTCAATTGGTTAGACTAGAATTAGAATTAAACCAGCCTGGTTTATTTCTGGGTTTTGGGCTTACTTTTATAGCTAAGGGGACTGCTATTTTTCTTCAACTTTGAATCTAATAATTTACAGCAGCTTAGCTTGCTCTTGTCTCTTGCTTTCTCTGTTCAGCTAAAGGAACATTGATCTCACTTAAAGGAAGGAATTCTAGTGAAACCATCTTAGACAATACAAGGTAATCTTGTGTCTTTGAGTAGCAAACCATCCTTGAAGCCATCCATAAGCTCGTGGAGACGCACCACGTTCAAAGGAGAGCTAGTAGCCTCTGTAACAACCCTCTATCCATCCACCTTCAAGTGATCCAGAGTCTAAGCCATACCAGGCTGCACCAAGTGGTATCAGAGCCACTTGAAGGTTGTGGTTTATGATCTTGACTACTTGATCATTCTATCCATCTAAACACTTCTCTTATCTATCTATCTAAGCCAGCTGAGCCAACCCTGGTAATCAAAAAAAAGAGATCTTTGATCCAAAACAAAAAATAATAATAATAAGAAGTCGAGGAGAAATCCAATTAGTGAAGAGTAATCCAGTCAGGTGGTAAAGTCACCTGGTGCCTAAATCTCTTAATTCTTTCTCTGATTCATTGGGGTTTAGTTCTAGATCTTAGGTGTAGAGCTTTGAATCTTAACTGAACTTGTGAGAAGAGCGAGACTGGCAGCTTAAAACCGAGTGAGAGAGAGTTGTTTTCTTTGTTTTTGTGTTCTCTAACCGCTTTTGGTGACAATGGCTGATGAGAGGCTTAGGGAAGCAACCAGAGGAGCCAGAAGAACCGGCTGTCCAGCAAATCAATCTCAATCAAGTCCAATTTGAGGCTATGATGGCTGAGATAACCAGAAGGATGCAAGCTAACTTCAACCGAGCTCAGCAAGCTAATGATAATTTAGTTGATATTGATGCAGGACAGAGAGAGGAAGAGCTGTTGCAGGAGCTAGAGAGCACGCATGAGACCTATAAGGGGACCACGCTTTGAGGTTGGAGGTCATAGGATCTATGGTGAGCAAGCTCAAGATGATGAGGCTGATGAAAGTGAAGATGAGTCTCAAGCTAGTCAGCACAGCAGGCACCATAACCGCAGACGGCCAGCTGATAACCTAGGCAATCTCAAGCTTAGAATTCCTCCATTCCATGGCAAGAATGACCCTGATGCTTACTTGGAGTGGGAGAAGAAGATTGAACTGGTCTTCAATTGCCAGCAGCCATCAAGAGAGGAAGGTGAGATTAGCAGCTACTGAATTTAATGCTATAAGCTGGTGGGATCAGATTGCTACTACCAGGAGACGCCATGGAGAGCCTCAGTAGCCTCCTGGTTTGAGATGAAAACTGTGATGAAGAAGAGGTTTGTCCCTACTCACTATGGGAGAGATCTCCACCAGAACCTGAGAAGGCTTTCCCAAGGTTCTAAGAGTGTAGAGGACTATCACCGGGAAATGGAGACACTCATGCTGAAAGCTGACTTAGAAGAGGGTGTAGAAGCTACCATGGCTAGATTCCAAGGAGGTCTTAACAGAGACATACAAGACAGATTGGAGCTACAAGAGTATGAGGACATGGATGAGCTACTACATAAGGCAATTCCGATTGAGTGCCAGAATAAGAGGAGGGTTCTACCAGGTCACCATATGCTCTACTTCTAAACCAATGTACCCCAAGGATGAAAAGTCATCAGATAAGCCAAGGGAGGAGCTTCATCAGCGGATACCAAAAGAGATGACAAAGGAAAAGGAGTACACCTACCAGAACCGGGAACATTAAGTGCTTCAAGTGTCATGGTTTTGGACACTACCAATGAGTGTACCAACAAGAAGGTGATGACTATTCTAGCCAATGGGGAGGTAGTTTCTGAAGAAGAAGATGCCGGCCAGGAAACTGATGAGGATGCGTGGAGTATCCAGTCGAGGAGAGTTGCTAGTCACCAGGAGACTTCTCAATGCACAGCCTAGAGCCAAAGAAGATGAGCAAAGGGAAAACTTGTTTCACACCAGATGTTTGATACAAGATAAGGTTTGTAGCTTGATCATTGATGGAGGCAGTTGTACCAATGTTGCAAGTGATGAGCTAGTGGAGAAGTTGGGTCTTGAAGTTTACAAACACCCCAAGCCATATCTCTTGCAATGGATCAATGATGAGGGTGGTTTAAAGATCAGCAAACAAGTGAAAATTTTACTTTCGGTGGGAAAGTACCAGGATGAGATCACTTGTGATGTGGCGCCATTGGAAGCTAGTCACATACTTCTTGGGAGACCATGGCAGCATGACAAGAGATCAGTACATGATGGCTTCACCAATCGCACACATTTGTTCACAAGGGTAAACAAGTCACCCCGGCCTATGACACCTAAGGAGGTACACCAGATCAGATGCATCTTAAGATGAAGAGAGGAGAGTCCAAGGCAGCCGGCCAGACCTTGCTCATAGAGACCAGCCAGGTAAGTAAGCTCAATCTCTTTGCTACTAAAGATATCAAAACTGCTGTGATTGATCAATCAAATTTGATATTAATGGTTTATAAAGAATTCACGAGCTCTACTACTAACCTGACTCTCGAGATCCCAGAGGAGATTGAGTGTCTTTTGCAGGAGTATAGGATGTATTTCCGTGAGGACAATCCCATTGGTCTCACATGAGATGAAGAAGAAATAAGGCGTGTTGATATGGAGAGAAGAGAGACACCCAAGAGAAGAAGTGAAGTCGTCATCCGCACAACTCTCCTATTGTAACCTAGCTTGGATTGCAAGTCAAGGAAGGTAACTCTGGCCCCAAAGACATGCCTCATGAGCCAAAGAGACGTTGGGGTTTTGACCAGCTGCAAGAGTTTGAATGGATTTAAATAAGGAGATCACATGTTCTCGCATAAGATTCAGATTTGTTCAGACCTCACACTATCTCCACCAAAGGTGTCATTCCTCTGCTTATTATTTTACTCTTTGCTTGTCTTTTATGTTGCAAGTTGCCTATATATTGTAAACATCCAGAATGAATTAATCTAAGGAATTATTCTCTCTCTCATTTCAAATCCACTCTCTCTCTTCCTCTCTCTCTCTCATGTTCTTGAGTTTCCAGCAGTACTTTCTTGAGTTTCCAGCAATAAACTACCTATAAATCTCTTATTCTCACATGGTATCAGAGCTCTAGCTTTGAGACCTCTCTCGCTCTTCATATCTTGAATTCACTCTTATTTTCTCACTCAGGTTTTTCTCGACTTTGTTTTCACTTTCTTGGATTTAAATCCTCTCTGTACCTTCTTCTATTTCCATAAATTCCTTTATTTAATCTGAGTTCTTATACTCTTCTCTCTGTTGGAAATTATATTCTCCAATTTCTAGATTCATATCCTTTCTGGTTCCTTTATCTTTGTCCAATGGATAAAAGAGAACCAGCCATGGAAATGGAGTCAAGAATTTTTATTCAAAGAACCCTCGAGGGTTCTAATTATCTGGTGTGGTCAAGAGTTGCCGAGTTACCTTGGGGAGTCATGGACTTTGGGACAGCCATATTATAAAGGCTGAAGCTTCAAAAGGATGGCTCAAGTGGAGGAACCAGCACATGACCAAGAATGAAGACAAGTGGGTTCAAGACCACTAACACTTGAGATCATTCATAATTCTCTCGTCAATCAATCTTTGAGGCTTACTCACACTTTAAAACCGCCAAGCATCTATGGGAGAGTCTTCAAACTGGTTATGGTAATCTATGGGAGAGTCTCCAAACTGTATGAGCAAGACAGGTTCTTCAGCTTTCTCATAAGCCCGATTCATCCTACAACAACTGATAAATTATTTCCTTAGAAAGGAAGCTCATCTTGAAGATGTATGTTCCTTGAGAAGCAAGCCTAATACATTTAAGCTCAAGGAGTTTGAGCACCAAGTGATTCAAGGAAGAACAATGTATTCAGCCTCTGGAGATTCAACTGAAGGAGGAACATGGAGGAGTAACCCCGATGGTCCAGCGACCGTAAGAGACCTTGATTCCTTTATCAAAGCTGCCAAGGCCCTTATCTCACCAAAGGAGGCTGGTATACACTCTTCGACTCTAAACCCATTATTATAGATTCAGAGCTAGCCATCACATGATTAGTGATAGGAACTTGATCGATATCCAGCCTGCCTCGTGGAATGTTATTATAGCAAATGGTGATAAGGTGAAGATAGAAGGGATAGGGAACCTTAGGTTGTTTGATAGGAATCTACGCCTTATATATGCCCTGCCACTTCTAATTTGCTATCCGTGAGGAAGGCTATCCTGATCTGAGTTGTCAGTTGTTCGCACTGCATGAGGTTGAGTTTCAAGACTTAAAGACAGGCATGTTATTGGAAAAGGTCACAGCCATCGGAACTATATCATCTTCAAGACTAAGCTTATCTCAATCTGCTTCTTCATTTTGCATGGTCAGTACATGTACCGAGTTGAGAGCACCATATGGCATGCTAGATTGGGACATCCTCATACTAGAGCTTTAACTGATGCTTCCCGGAGTGGTTTTAAGAATGATGAGTGTGAAGCTTGCATCTTGGGGAAGCATTGCAGACAGTCTTCCAAGGTCTAGCACTATCTATGAGAAGTGTTTCACCTGGTTCACTCGATGTGTGGACTGCTCTTGTATGTCCAGAGAAAATCATAAATACTTTGTCACCTTCATTGATGAGAAGTCCAAGTACACATGGGTGACACCGATACAGCCTAAGCGACGAGTCTTGGAAGCCTTCAAGAATTTTCAGTCTCATGTTGCCAACCATTTCAGTGCTAAGTTGAAGATTCTCTGTCGATAATGGTGAGAGTACACAAGTCAAGCATGCAATACCTAGCACAACATGGGATTATTCATCAAACTAGCTGTCCTATACTCCTCAATGGAGTTGCTGAGAGGAAGAACAGCACCGATGGAAGTGGCTAGATCAATGATGTTTCACATGAATGTCCCAAAGAGGTTCTCGAGTGATGCTGTGATGTCTCACACTGATCAATAGGACTCCAACTAAAGTCCTCAACGACTCTCCTTTGAAGTCCTCAACAAGAGCAAGCCATCTCTCGATCACTGCATGTTTGGATGCATTTGCTTTGTACCGTACCGGAGAACAGAGAATAAGCTTGATAGAAGCTCAAAGGCTATGCTCATTGGTTATTCTCCAACACAAAAGGTATAAGTGCTATGATCCAGTGGCAAGAAGAGTTCTAATATCAAGAGATGTGAAGTTTTGGAAACAAAGGGTATTATGAGGAAAAGAGTTGGGATGAATTGAAGGATCTGTCTCAACCTTCGACAATGCCACCAATCTCGAGGATATTGAGAGTCTTGGTATTAACATGCCTCAAGGGAATCAGGACACAAGAGCACGCCATAACAAGTGCATCTGGTCCAAAATGTGATTGATGAAAATGGAGTGATGTAGCTGAAGGAATCAGAAACCATTCATCCCGATCCTGGGGGGAATCAACATGAATCTGATACGATAAATCTGATATCGCACGAGGCTCATGATAGAGAAGTTCATGATCAGGATGAAAGGCAACAAGATTCAGTCTCGGTGAGGATATACATCAGTCCGCACACTTAGAGAAGTACAAGGATCAAGAAACCCGTGATCAAACCGATCAACACAAGAGTATATTTCAATGCTGAAGCAGTGGCTCATCCAATAAGTGCAGTATGCTCCCTGCCCAATATCCGTAAGAGCATCAAGTATTCATTGGGGAATTGGATCAGAATACATTCCAAGATCATATGAAGAGGCTATGCAACATGAGGAGTGGAGAGCATCCGTTGGAGATGAGATGCTGATCAAGAATGATACATGGTTTGAGACTGAGCTCCCAAAGCGCAAGAGCAGGACAAGTCAGCTTCTATACACCATCAAGTATGGAGCTAATGGGAAAGAGAGAAGAAGACAAGGCTGGTTGCAAGAGGATACACTCAGTCTATGGTGAAGATTATCCGATACTTTTGCACCAGCGGCAAAGCTGCATACTATAAGGATTCTTCTATCAATTGCTGTCAACTTAGAATGGGATCTATGGCAGATGGATGTGAAGAATGCCTTTCTACAAGGAGAGTTGGAAGATGAAGTGTATATGCGACCTCGGGTTCAGGAAGACATGGTGAAACCGTGGAATGTTCTGAGACTTGAAGAAGGCAATATATGGCTTGGCAATCACCAAGAGCCTGGTATCACAAGCTGAGCACAACTCTCAATGGAAGAGGTTTTGTGAAGTCCAAGCTGATCACACCTCTTCACCCTAACCACCAACAAGGTGTGGTCATCCGTATATGTGGATGATATTATCATCATCGGCAAGGACAAGGAAGGCAACTCGACTCGCTTTCCTTAAGACATCTTTTGATATCAAAGACTGGGGAGTTAAAGTACTTCCTAGGATTGAGATATGTAGATCCAAAGAAGGACTGTTCTTATCCCAAAGAAAGTACACTCTTGATTTGCTGAATGAGGCGGTGATCTTGGAGCAAGAGTAGCAAAGACTCCACTAAGATGGCTATAAAGTATCAAGGTGAGGGGAGTTTGAAGACAAACCCTATGGAGATGTCAAACACTATAGAAGAATGGTTGGGAAGCTGATCTACCTCACCATCACCGACCAGATGTGTGTTTTGCAGTTAATCAAGTCAACACATGCAAAACCCAAGATACATCAATGGAATATGGTGGAGAGGATCTTGAGATATCTAAGAGAAGCACCAGGTCAAGGAGTTTGGATGGGATGCAATGGAAGCACCGAGATCAATCGGATATTGTGATGCAGATTAAGCAGAGATGAGGGTTGATAGGAGATCAACTACTGGTAATCTGACCTTTGGAGGCAACTTAGTCACTTGGAAGAGCAAGAAACGAAGATAGATCATGTTCAAGTGCTGAGGCAGAGTATGTAGCAATGAGGAAGCTTACTAGAGCTCATTTGGATCAGGAACCTGTTAAGAGACTTGGGCATAGAGACTACAACTCCTATCACCATGCATCATGACAACCAGGCTGCCATTCATATAGCATCCAACAGTATGTTCCATGAGAGGACTAAACACATAGAAGTGGATTGCCACAAAGCAGCAGGAGCAAAGGAGCACAACCATCCTGCTACACTAGAAGTGAAGACCAGCTGGCTGACATTTTCACAAAGGCAGCAAGCAGCAAAGTCTCGTGAGTTCATCCATTCAAAGCTTGGACTCATAGAACTCACATCTAAATGACTTTCCTATCATGGAGACTCTACTCTTTTCCTTGGTGTTTTTGTCCCACTGGGTTTACATCAAGGTTTTAATGAGGGAAGTTCTTTCATGATTCCAAGCTTGACTGGTTCCCAAAGTCAAGCTTGAGGGGAGTGCCGGATGAAGAAGAAATAAGGCGTTGTTGATATGAAGAAGAGATGAGCACACGGTTTGAAGAGAAGAAGTGAAGTCTGTCCCAGCACAACTCTATATTGTAACCTAGCTGGATTGCAAGTCAAGGAAGGTAACCTGCGCCCCAAAGACATGCCTCATGAGCCAAAGAGACGTTGGGGGTTTGGTTGACCAGCTGCAAGAGTTTGAATGGATTTAAATAAGGAGATCACATGTTCTCGATAAGATCTCAGATTGTTCAGACCTGTCACTATCTCTCCACCAAAGCGTCTTCCCTTGCTTATTATTTCCTTCTTGCTTGTCTTTTATGTTAGGCAAGTTGCCATATATTGTAAACATCCGAATGAATTAATCTAAGGAATTATTCTCCTCTCTCTCAATTTCAAATCCACTCTCTTCCTCTCTCTTGTTCTTCATGTTCTTGAGTTTCCAGCAGTACTTTCTTGAGTTTCCAGCAATAAACTACCTATAAATCTCTTATTCTCACAGCCAATTAGAGGGATGAGCACCAGTGATTTTGTGCTGAGCTACCTTACCAAACCACCAGCATACAGACCAACTGCGGAGACCAAGGAGCTCCAGAAACAAGTCAATGAGCTGATGGAGAAGGGACATATCAGGAAAGCATGAGTCCTTGTGCTGTACCTGTTCTTTGGTGCCTAAGAAAGATGGAGTCGAGGATGTGTGCAGACCGCAGAGCTATCAACAACATCACGCTTAAGTACGCACATCCTATCCTCGCCAGATGACATGCTAGATGAGCTGCATGGTTCATGTGTCTTTTCTAAAATTGATTTAAAGAGTGGTTACCACCAGATTGGGAATGAAAGAAGGAGATGAGTGGAAAACTCCAGATTTAAAACTAAGCTAGGATTGTATGAATGGCTTCAGATGCCTTTTGGTCTCACTAATGCACCTAGTACTTTCACGAGGTTAATGAATCATGTTGAGAGCCTTGATAGGCTTATTTGTAGTTGTTTATTTTGATGACATCCTGATCTACAGCAAGACTATGAAAGAACATGTTCACCATTTGAGAGGTGTTCTGTGATGTGCTTAGAAAGAAAATCTGTATGCTAACTACAAGAAGTGTTCTTTCGAACAAATAACCTTGTCTTTTAGGTTTTGTTGTGACTTCACAGGCATACAGGTTGATTGAGAGAAGGTGAGAGCCATCGAGAGGCCGGCACCCAACCAATTGGAGAGGCCGAGTTATGGACTTCATGGCTTCACAGAGGTTTAGAGAGATTTCAGTACAGTTGCAGCACCACCGACTGAAGTGATTAAAAAGAGTGTAGGTTTTAATTGGGGCCAGCGCCCAAGAAGCATTTCAAATGCTAAAGAGAAGCTAACAAGTGCTCCTGCTAGCACTTCCCGACTTTTCTAAAACTTTTGAAATTGAATGTGATGCTTCCGAATTGGAATTGAGCTGTGTTGATGCAGGATAGGAAACCCATAGCTTACTGAGAAACTAGGGGCCACATTGAACTACCCTACCTATGACAAGGAGCTGTATGCATTGGTGAGAGTTTCCAAGTGGCAACACTACTTGTGGCCTAAGGAGTTTGTGATCCATACGATCATGAATCTCTTAGCATCTTAAAGGGCAAATGTTTGAACAAGAGATTGTGGGTAGAGTTTATTGAGACCTTTCCTTATGTCATCCACTACAAGAAGGGTCAGGAGAATGTAGTGGCTTATCCGTATAAGTACACTCGCTATCTTCAATGGAAACTAAACTTTTGGTTTTCAACATATCAAATCTTGCTATGCTGATGATCCTGAAGTTTAAAATGTGTTTGGAGAATCTGAAAAGCATGCTAGTGGTAAATTTTATCAAGTGAAAGGGTTTCTTTTCTATGATAACCGCGGTGTTCCAGGGTTCTTTCGAGAGAGTTATATGTCGTGGAAGCACACGCCAGAGGGCTGATGGGCATTTCGAGTCGCCAAAACACTCCACTTTGCAGAGCACTCTACTGGCCGAGCATGAAGAAAGATGTGAGCGGTGCTCTCAAGATGTGTTGGTGCAAACAATATCCAAGGTTCAACCAACGTGTTTGTATACACCTCTCCCTATCCCTATCAAGCCATGGATTGATATTCTATGGACTTTGCTTCTAGGATTGCCTGAACTAAGAAAGGAAGAGATAAGATCTTTGTGGTTGTTGATAGGTTCTCTAAGATGGCTCACTTCATACCTTGTCATAAACTCGATGATGATCTTTGGTAGCTGATCTATTCTTTAGAGAAGTTGTTAGGTGCATGGAATGCCTGTAACTATAGTTTCGACAGTAGATACTAAGTTCCTTAGTTATTTTGGAAAACTCTATGGGGAAAGTTGGGAACTAAGTCGTTGTTTTCAACTACTTTATCCCCAAACCGATGGCCAAACTAATCAGTCAATAGGACATTGCTTTCACTTCAAGGCCATCATTAAGAGTAACATTAAGACTTGGGAAGATTGTTTACCACATGTAGAGTTTGCATACAAATGAGCAAGGCATTCAGCTACTAAACTATCACCTTTTCATGTTGTTTATGGTTTTAACCCATTGTCACCTCTTGATTTGTTTTTTACCTTTGAAAGAACAAACTAACCTTGATGGCAAGCAAAGGTCGAGTTTGTTAAGTCCTTGCATGAACAGGTCAGGAAGAACATTGAGGAGAGGACCAAGATGTATGAAAGGCAGAAGAACAAGGGAAGAAAGAACTTGTCTCGGCGCAGAGATCAAGGGTACACATGAGGAAAGAGAGGTTCCTGCTGAGAGGAAATCAAAGTTGTTGCCAAGGAAAGATGGACCTTTCAGTGCTGAAAAGAATCAACAACAATGCCTACCAGATTGATCTTGAAGGGAAGTACTCAATCAGCTTCTACTTTTAATGTTTCGACTTGGATCCTTTTATTGCAGATGACTTGGATTTGAGGTCAAATCCTTTTAAAGGAGGAGGGATGGTGTAGCCATGACCAGAGACAAGGAGGAGGAGCTGAGTGAGAGTGATGAGGAAGAGCCAAGTGATGAACCAAGTGAAGAGATGACCTTAGAAGAAGGGAGGAGGCTGATGATATTGAAGAGAACCAGCACCGTGAGAGATGTATCAAGTGGACTAGCCAATGTATGGAGTGGACCAGTGACTAGATCAAGACTGAGAGCACAAGAGAAGAGTCTCCATTCCTTGCTCCAAATCGTGGGGGTTGGTCCAAGGAGGGAAGATCAAGATAAACCAGCTTGTTGTCAATAATTTAATTGTGTAATTGCTTTATTTGGTTTTCATTTAATTTAAACCAAGACAATTAGGATTTTTATTAAACCAATTTCAATTGGTTAGGACTAGAATAAGAATTAAACCAGCCTGGTTTATTTCTAGGGTTTTGGGCCACTTTTATAGCTAAGGGGACCAATATTTCTTCAACTTTGAATCTAATAATTTACAAGCTTTAGCTTGCTCTTGTCTCTTTGCTTTCTCTGCTAAAGGAACATTGATCTCACTTAAAGGAAGGAATTCTAGTGAAACCATCTTAGACAATACAAGGTAATCTTGTGTCTTTGAGTAGCAAACCATCCTTGAAGCCATCCATAAGCTCGTGGAGACCACCACAGTTCAAAGGAGAGCTAGTAGCCTCTTAGAACAACCCTCATCCATCCACCTTCAAGTGATCCAGAGTCAAGCCATACCAGGCTGCACCAGGGAGTATTGAAATAAATAAAGGAATGACTGAAGGAGAAGCTGGTTGATGATCCAAGGATATAAGTTCATATAGAGAAGCTAATTTGGTTTGTTTTTGTACAGACTTGCTCCACAAGCTACCACTTGACCTAACCTTGACGCAAGGCAAGGAATGAGTTGTGGAGGACCTTATGGACGTGGGAACCCTGAGAAGTAAAGGAAAAATATTTGAATTTAAATAAGAGAGTCTTGTTTGAATTTAAAAGAAGAAGTCACATGGGTTGCTTTGGAGAAGCAAATGACTGTCCCTTTCTCACAGCAGGCTGTGCCAACCTCTCTCATGTCTCTTTCTCTGCTTCTGGTCGTGCCTCCCCTTGTCCATATCCTCCTGAGTCTTCCATTTCCCATTATATTAGTTGTTTAGTGTTCCTCGATTTAATCTTTGTTTATTGTAAGTGATTGCCTATTTAAAGGTTTCACCACTCTTGTAACAAGTTATTCAAGATCAATACAAGTTCTTTCAGTCTAATTTCGTGGCTCTCTCTCCCTTGCTTGTGTCTAAACAATATTCACAATGTAAGGAGTTTAGAGTTATGGTTTAGAGGCTGCCTTAACTCTCTTTCCCTTAAGGCAGCCTAACACTTGTAAAACTCACTCTAAACTCTTCTTTATCTTCTCTTAAGCTCTAGCTTAACATTCTAAATCCTCTTCATCTTAAGTACACAAACTCAAAGTGTTGTGTTACTACAGAAGGATAGATTCAAACTAGAGATTCTCAGCTTTCTATAACCAGTTTACTCTAGGGTCTTGGTTGTAGTATAGGTCGTGTGAGAGGATTCAACCACCAGCTATTGTCTCTTCCTTTTAACGGGAGTTCCTGTTGTATGGTTGAAGGGGATTCAGTTACAAGTTAACTGAATACTCTCTTGACATGAGACAAACACTCATGAATTCCAACATGTGAGATGCATTATGAATAGAATTTAAAGCATTAATACTTTGGTTACTTGAGTTTGCGAGAGCCTGATCAAGGCCTCAAAGTCTGACTTCTGATGAATGTTTCCTCCGAGATGGTTGAGATAAGGCGTGAGAGGTGGATCCACCAGTGTGAGTTGTAGAGGTCAAGGCTCTTCCATCATTTCCCATGCGCATGTAGCTGGGTGCTGGATGCCTCCCAGCTCTTGCTTCATGGACTCTCGGGTCTGGTTATATTTATTTGTGAAGCTGGCCTGAGATGAGGATGAAGAATCCAGCAGTTGGTTTTGGAGTGGCCTTTGTACTTGCAATGCTCACAAGTTACTGATTTGTCTCCTCCTCTTGGCTTGAAGTGAGCCTTGTTACTGAAGCACTCTCCACCTTCTCCACCTTATGTGCCATGGATAAGTCTCCTTTCCACCTCCAAAGAGTCCATCTGAGCCTATCTCCTTTGTAGCTGAGCACATACCTCATCATAGCTGGGAAGCTCCTTTTCTCTTAAAATGTGTCTGACCACATCATTGAAGTTTGGCTGAGTGTGAAGAGCAGTCCAAAGATCTTGTCTTGCTCACCGCTTCAAGTGTCTCAGGTCATTGGAGCTTGGCTTAGCATCTCCAGCTCTGACCAAAGCTGGCTATACTTCCCAAGGTGTTTGGTGAAGTCTCCTTCTTCTTGCTGCAAGGTGTTAATGGCTCTTCACTTCATAGATCCTGGTAAGGTTTGAAGTGTTACCATACACTCTTTAGTATCCCACAACTGTTTTGGAGTTGTACGGTGAGTAAGTGTCCATAAGTGGACCATCAAGAGAGCTATGCAAGATAGACAGCACCATGAGATCTTCCTGACCCCATTTGCCTTCATCTACCACTACAATCTCCTTGCCATCTTCTCCTTGGGTGATCTGCTTTGAGCTGAACTTGAGATAACATGCTCCCAAAGACCTCTTCCTCCAAGGGCCTTGGTCATCCTGGACCAGGTGATAGTTTCTGGTCCCTTGAGTGTACATGGGATAAGAAAGCCTGGTGCTCCATTTCACAATAGAAGCCAAGAACAATTTTGAATTTTTAAGGCTGGATTTGGGAGAATTAAGCTCTGGAAATGAGAGAACTTAAGTCTAGAATCAAGATAAACTCTCAAGAAAATGAAATAGAGACGTGAACAGAGTGAGTACAGCCAAGAACACTCAAGAAAAGAGTTTTATTACCCAATCGGATAAAAGAAATTTGGAGAGATTTTAAGAAAATAACCAGATGAATCTGAAGAGAAAGGTAAGTAAAGAGTGTTCATGGAAGTGATTGAGGTTCTCAAGAGCTTAAAGCTCTGATACCATGAAAATGAAGAAATGAGAAGAACAATGAAGAACAGGAGAGAGAGATGAGCTCGGAGAGAGAGAGAGAGAGTTTGCAAAGTAATAAGAAAAGAAGGATATGATTTCAGATTATTCAGTTCACAATGTTACAATATTTAAAGGCAGAGAAATGGGATACAAACAAAGAGAATAATACTAAAGAAATGTGTTGCAAACTAGCTGAAAGTGACAACACCAACGGTTCTCTCCTCCTCTCTCCTCTAAATGGAACATGTGACTTTGGCCAATTTAAAACTCCAACTTGCCTCTGATCTTTGCCAACGGTCTGATTGACTCTTGAGCACAAGCTGGACGAGTTTACCGCCTTGCCTCTCCAAGGTAAGCTAGGTTGTATTTCCTTGTGTGTCAAGGTCAGACGGAATGGAGTCTACACCAAGTCATCTTCTTTACACGCCTGATGCATCTTTTTCTATCTCCATGACTCCATGTCAATACATGTCTTCATGTCAATAAGCTGTTGGTGGAGAAGTCACGGGTCTATGAGAGAAAAGAGGAGCAGGAGACCGCGGTGCTGTCACTTACCCTACTGGACGAGCCCTCGCCGACCAGCCTCCCTTTGTTTCCCCTTGTACTATCACCTTCTTTATTGTTTTTCTGGCTGCTTGTGATCGTGTTTGTCCTTAAATAGAGTGTATGAGGTTGCAATGTGATAAATGAATCAAGGAGTGTTCTTATTCTCTCTTCTTCATCCCAAGAACACTACTCTCTTAAATTCTCATAATGTTTCCAATCTAAATCTCTAAAGTCTTCAGTCTTTCATGGTATCGAGCTCTAAAGCTCTTGAGACCTTATTCTTCTAGTCTAAATCTCTTATTTCCAAGAACTCTCGATCTTTTCTTTTCTATTTTGGCAAGTTCTGGTGTTCTTCAGCTGTTCTTATTTTCCAGCTTCCAAATTTGAAATGGAAACTCGACCAAGATGGTTATCATTCCCTGACACTGAATGGGCCAAACTATCTGTTATGGTCAAGGCTTGTCAAGACAGCACTCGGAGGCAGAGGTCTTTGGGAGTGTGTTGTGGAGGGCAAGGAGCAAAACAAACCAGCCTAGAGAGGATGGTAAAGAAGATGTGGGCGGCTAAAGGAGATGGAAAGAAAGAAGGTCAAGCGGATCTTATGGTCTCTCCATCATTCAACAGCCTTGCACCACATATCCGGAGGCATACTCTATTGTGAAACCTCAAAGGAGCTATGGGACACTCTTAAGAAGGTTTATGGAAATGTCTCCAACATCAGCCGTGGTGTTTGAAGTCAAGAGGGCTATCAACACCCTCACACAAGAGGATACTGATTTTTCAAAACATTTTGGGAAATTTAGATCCTTGTGGGCTGAGCTGGAGATGCTGAGACCATCAGTGTTGACCACGAGGTGCTGAATGAGAGAAAAGAACAAGATAAAGTGTTTGCACTTCGTTTACTCTCAATCCAGTGTATGGTGGGTTAATCAAACACATTCTGAGGAGTGACAAGCTCCCAGACCTTGAGGAGCTATGCGCCAGATACAAAAGGAGCAAGGCTCAGTGGAGCTCTTTGGAGGTAAAGGAGACCTCATACTTGCAAACAAAGCTGATGGAGCGTAAGATCCCGCTGAGGGCGCTGCTAACAAAGGGTACTACAAACCAAGTGACAAGAAGGTGTGGAGTGTGACCACTGCAAGAAGAAAGGGCATGGAAGAGACAAGTGCTGGATTCTTCAGCCACACCTCAAGCCACGAAGTTCAGAACTGATGCAAGAGCAAATTACTCGTGATGGAGGAGAGTCATCTAATTCAATGCGCACTAGAATGCTGGTGATGGGAATGCGCTACCAATGGTGGTGGTACAGCCATGAGAGGGACACAAGATGAGACTATCAAGAAGTCTGACCTCCATGCACTCATCAAAGCCCTAAAGGAGTCTGGTAACACACTTGGTTTATCTTTAAATGCATCATATAGAGTGTCTAGTGCACCGTGTGGTCTTACCACAAATCTGAATGCCTTTGATAAGATTAAACCATTAGTAATAGACTCAGGAGCATCTCATCACATGATTAGTGACGCCAAGATGATTAAAACATTAAGCCTATCTCGTGGAATGTTAAAATTGCTAATGGTGATAGAATTCCCATTATGGGTGAAGGAACCATTAACCTGTTTGATAGAGAAACCAAAGCTTTCTATATGCCTTCATTTGCTTCAAATTTGTTATCAGTTAAAGAGTGACCACTGATTTAAATTGTAATGTGATATTCAGCCCTAATGAGGTTATGTTTCAGGATATTGAGACTCTTAAGTTGATTGGCAAAGGTGTTTCAAGGGAGGACTTGTACCTGCTTGAAGATATCAAGACCATTTCAAATTCTGCTTTAGTTCAATTCTGTTTTAGATAATGATGTATTATGGCATGCTAGGCTAGGCCATCCTCATTCTCGTGCACTGAACATCTTATTTCCTCATGTTTCTTTTAAAAATGATGACTGTGAAGCATGCATCCTTGGCAAGCATTGCAAAACTGTCTTCCCTAAGTCTTCTACTATCTATGAAAATTGCTTTGATCTTATACACTCGATGTCCGGACTGCACCATGCATATCTAGGGAGAATCATAAGTATTTTGTCACTTTCATTGATCAAAAATCAAAATACACTTGGCTGACTATGATTCAAACTAAAGATAGAGTGCTTGATGCTTTTATAAATTTCAGAACTACATAACTAATCATTTCAATGTTAAGATCAAAGTATTCAGTCGAACAATGGGGAGAATATACAAGTAGTACATTCAAAACCATCTTGCTAAGCATGGGATCATTCATCAAACTAGCTGTCCATATACTCCACAACAAAATGGAGTGGCTGAGAGGAAGAACAGGCACCTCATGGAGGTGGCCAGGTCCATGATGTTCTATACCAACATGCTGGCAGCTTCGGAGTGATGCAGTCATGACTGCTTGCTATCTCATCAACAGAACCAACTAGAGTACTTGAGGATTCTACACCATATGAGGTACTGAACAAAAGAAAACCATCTGTAGACTACTTGCGTGTCTTTGGGTGTGTGTGTTTTGTGTTACAGCGAAGCATAGAAACAAGTTGGAGGCAAGAAGTGTCAAGGCAGTGTTCATAGGCTACTCCACCACTCAAAAGGGGTACAAATGCTATGTACCAGAGACTAGGAGAGTCATGGTGTCAGAGATGTGAAGTTTGTTGAGTCCAGAGGCTACTTTGATGAAAAAATTGGGATGAGCTCAAGGACCTGTCCAAAGGTCTCGGATAGAGCACAAAATCTGAAGCATTATGGAGAGTCTTGGTATCAACATGAGTCCGAGCACAGAACCAGTGCCTGTTGAGGAACAAGGTGTTCATCCTAATCCTGAAGGGGAATCAAGAGGACCCTCATACTGATCAAGAGGATCAGACGCAAAGAAAGGAGATCAAGAGGGTCAGAAGGGACTATCTGGTCAGGAGCAAGAGGTTCATGATCAGGATGAAACTAGTCACATTGAACCATCAGTACATGAGCAAGAGGCGAGAGATGGAGAAGAGCTTGTAGAAGAAGTCCAGCCGCTTAGGAGAAGCACAAGAATCAGACATCATCCATCAAAGCTGGATCAATACAAGAGTGTATTTCAACAGCCAGCGGTTGCTCATCCAACTCAAGCAACATGCACCTAGCCCAATATCCTGTGGATCATCAAGCATTCATCACTAATCTTGATGAGGCCTACATACCAAGGTCGTATGAAGAAGCTATGGCAATCAAGGAATGGAGAGATTCAGTAGGAGATGAGATGGGTGCTATGGAGAGAAATGGAACCTGGTTTGGCGAGAGCTTCCCAAGGCAAGAAGGCGGTTACAAGTATGCTGTTGTTCACAATCAAATACTTAGCCAATGGGAAACCTGAGAGGAAGAAGACCAGACTGGTAGCAAGAGGCTACACTCAAGTTTATGGTGAGGATTATCTTGAAACCTTTGCGCCAGTGGCAAAGCTTCACACCATAAGGATTGTGCTATCTCTTGCTGTGAATTTGGAATGGGATCTTTGGCAAATGGATGTCAAGAATGCATTTCTACAAGGAGAGCTTGAAGATGAAGTGTACATCGTCCACCAAAGGGTATGGAAGACATGGTTAAACCAGGCAATGTGTTAAGACTCAAGAAAGCAATCTATGGTCTAAAGCAATCCCGAGCTTGGTACCACAAGCTGAGCACCACCTTGAATGGGAGGGCTTTGTAAAATCTGAGGCTGATCATACTCTTTCACTCTCACAAGCAAGCAGGAATCATTGTCATCTTGATATATGTTGATGACATTATAATCACTGGTAGTGATAAGGAGGGGATTGCATCCACCAAAGCTTTCCTCAAGGCAACTTTTGATATCAAAGACTTGGGAGAGCTAAAATACTTCTTGGGCATTGAGATGTGTAGATCCAAAGAGGATTGTTTCTCTCCAAAGGAAGTATCGCTTGACCTACTAAGGAAGTTGGTGACTTAGGAGGAAGAACAGCCAAGACTCCTCTTGAAGAAGGTTACAAAGTGATGCGTGAGGGAGATAGAAGACAAGCTGTATGAAGATGTAAAGCACTATAGGAGGATGGTGGGAAAACTCATATATCTCACCATCCACGACCTGATGTGTGCTGCGGTCAACCAAGTGAGCCAACATATGCAAGCTCTAAGATGCACCATTGGAGCATGGTGGAAAGAATCCTAAGGTACTTAAGAGAAGCACCAGGGCAAGGAGTTTGGATGGGCTGCAACAAGAGCACTGAGATAGTAGGCTATTGTGATGCAGATTGGGCAGGAGATAGAGTTGATAGGAGATCAACTACTGGTTATGCACATTTATGGAGGCAATTTGGTAACTTGGAAGAGCAAGAAGCGAGAAGGTGGTTTCATGTTCAAGTGCTGAGGCAGAGTATAGAGCCATGAGGAAACTCACAAGTGAGCTGATTTGGATCAAAGGACTGCTTAAAGACTTGGGAGTTGAGACTACAGCACCAATCACTATGCATTGTGATAACCAGTGACTATACACATTGCTAGCAACTCAGTCTTCCATGAAAGAACCAAACATATAGAAGTGGACTGCCACAAGGTTAGACAAGCAGTGGAACAGAAAGTAATACTACCTTGCTACACAAGAAGTGAGGATCAGCTAGCTGATATATTCACAAAGGCAGCAAGCACTAAGATTTGTGAGTTCATCCATCCAAGGTTGGGACTCATAGATCTTTCATGTCACTGATCTCTCCTCCATGAAGTGATCTACTCTTTTCCTTGGCTTGGTTTTATCCCATTGGGTTTTCCTAGCTAAGGTTTTAATGAGGATTGCTTCATGGCTTAAGCTTGACTTGTTCTACATGGTCAAGCTTGAGGAGGAGTGTTGACATGAAGAGAATAAGGTAGAGATCAAGGCAAGAGTAAGATGATCAAGTTAACATAAAACCTAGCTTGACTTGCAAGACAAGGGATGAGATATTATGGGCGGTTTTGATATTTAAATCCTGCCAAGAGAAGTGGAGAATGTCGACATAAGGAAGAGAGCTGTTGGTGGAGAAGTCACGTGCTATGAGAGAAAAGGGCGGGGAGACCGTTGGGTGTCACTTTCTACGGTTGGGCGAGCCCCGACCAGCTCCTCTCCCTTTGTTTATTATTTCCTTGTACTATCACTCATTTCTTTATTGTTTCTTCTCTGTGCTTGTGATCGTGTTTGTCCTTAAATAGAGTGTATGAGGTTGCAATGTGATAAATGAATCAAGGAGTGTTCTTATTCTCTCTTCTTCTTCATCCATAACACTACCTCTCTCTCTTAAATTCTCATAATGTTTCCAATCTAAATCCTCTAAAGTCTTCAGTCTTTCATCAACAAGGAGGGCGTCCTTTGAAATGAACCAATCAGGATCTCACATGCTTTAGCATCTTCCCAGAATACCAAGATGCTGTCAGCTCATGACAGCCTGTCAGCCTCTTCCAACGTTTTAGATCCACAAATCGCCTGAGTTATCACTTGCTGCTGATAAGCTCTCATACATGGACAGATGAGATATGGCGGTATGATGCCCATGCGGTCAATGGTCACCGGACCTGTCCGTACCATGCCCTAAGTTTGCACGCTCGTCCAACCTCCACAAATGGTTTACCTCTTCAAGCTTGGAACAGAATTTGTAAGAAGATTAAGGAAGATTTGTGAAGAAGTAAGAAGATTAAGAACAAGAAGATGAGGCGATTAGAATCCAGAGAGAGTTGTGAGTCTGAGAGAAACATATTTTCTTGTATTGAATTAGAAACCTATTACACACTATTTAAAGAGCAACAAGCTCGCAAGTGAGCCAGGAAGCAATAAAATAATTGAGAAAGTACAAGCAAGGAATAAACAAATAGGAAGATCTGGCGGCTGGCTCGTCCAGCCATGGTGAAAGTGACTGGTCACAACGGCTCTCCTTCTTCTTTCTTCACGTGATTCTCCTCCTCAAGTGTCGACACTTCTTCTTCATTCCTGGTTGATTTAAATGCCTTTCCTGGTCGTTATTTCACTTGCCTTGCAAGTTACTCTAGGTCACTCTTTGACTTGTCTGGGGCGGCATCCATTTGATCACTTCACCAACCTTGTATTCCCTTGCATTCTCTGTGTGTGTCTCTTTAATGATGTAATAGGCTTCTCATTATTTGCTTCATGTCAACACTCCCCTCAGAAGGACCATGAGATTGGTCAGGCTTGGAAACCATGAAGCATTCCTCATTAAAACCTTTACTTGGAAAAACCACTTGGGATAAAAACCAAGCAAAGGAAAAAGTAGAACACTCCATGGTGAGAGGATCAGTGACATGTGAGATCTATGAGTCAAGCTTAGGATGAATGAACTCACGAACTTGATGCTTGCAGCCTTGGTGAAGATGTCAGCAAGTTGATCTTCACTTCGGTATAGCATGGGAGGATCTCTTGCTGTTCCTTGCTTGTCTCACCTTGTGGCATCTACTTCTATGTGCTTTGTCCTCTCATGAAAGACTGAATTGGATGCAATGTGTATTGCAGCCTGGTTGTCATGCATGGTCATTGGTGTGGTGATTTCAATCCCAAGTCTCAGCAGTCCCTTGATCCATATGAGCTCACTTGTAAGCTTTCTCATTGATCTATACGCCTCAGCACTTGAACAAACACACCTTCTGCTTCTTGCTCTTCCATGTGACCAGATTCCCTCCATAAAGGTGCAATAGCCTGTGGTTGATCTTCGTACTCATCTCCAGCCCAATCAGCATCACAATACCCCACAACCTCGGTGCTCTTGTTACCGCCATCCATACTCCTGACGGTGCTGTTCTTAAGTATCTTAAGATTCTTTCCACCATGTTCCAGTGATGTATCTTGGGGGCTTGCATATGCTGGCTTACTTGGTTCACTGCAAAGCACACATCTGGCCTAGTGATAGTGAGATAGATGAGCTTCCCAACCATTCTTCTATACTTCTTGACATCGAGTGAAGGGAGTTGCATCATACTCCCCTCTCAGCCTCTTGTAACCTTCTTAATGGTGTCTTGGCCTGTCTACCTCCAGAGATCTCCTGCCTCATTTAAGATATCAAGTGTGTACTTCCTTTGGGATAAGAAGAGGCCCTCCTTGGATCGGCACAATTCAATCCCTAGGAAGTACTTTAACTCAAGTCCTTAATATCAAAGGTTTTTAAGGAAAGCTTTAGTTGAGGAGATACCTTCACAGTTACTACAGTGATGATGATATCATCCACATACACCAAGATGACTACAATGCCTTGACTGCTGGTCGAGTGAATAGAGAATGGTCTGCAGACTTCACAAAACCTCTCCCATTGAGTGTTGTGCTTAGTTTGTGGTACCAGGCTCTTGGAGATTGCTTTAAGCCATAGATGGCCTTCTTTAGTCTTAAGACATTTCCTGGTTTCACCATATCTTAGACCAGGAGGTGGTCTCATATAGACTTCATCTTCCAACTCTCCTTGAAGGAATGCATTCTTCACATCCATCTGCCATAGATCCCACTCGAGATTGACAGCAAGTGATAGGAGGATCCTTATAGTATGCAGCTTAGCCACTGGTGCAAAGGTGTCTAGATAATCTTCACCATAGACCTGAGTGTATCCTCTTGCCACTAATCTTGTCTTCCTTCTTTCTGGCTTGCCATTGGCTCCATACTTGATTGTATATAACAGCCTGCTGGTTACTGCTTTCTTTCCTTTGGGAGGCTGTCTCAAACCATGTGTCATTCTTAACCATGGCTCCCATCTCATCTCCAACTGATGCTCTCCATTCCTCATGTTGCATAGCCTCTTCATATGTCCTTGGAATATATTCTTGATCCAATTCACTGATAAATGCTTGATGCTTTTCGGATAATGTGCAAGCGAGCAAACAGCACTGGTTGGATGAGCTACAGCCTCAGCATTGAAGTATACTCTTGTGTTGATCCAATTTGAAGCTGGTCTCCTGATCCTTGTGCTCCTTCTCAAGGGCTGTACTTGCTCAGGTTCGCTTCATTTCCATGGTCTGGCTCCTCCACTTGAATCTCAGTGTCAGATTCTGATTGTATCTCATCTTGATCATGAACTCTTGAGTTGTCTTCAGGTTGAGCTGGCGCGATGCTCATCATTCCATTACCCCCTCATGATCAGGATGAGTAACTTCCACATCTTCTACTGCCTCTTCTACAGCTTGTGTTGGTTCCTCCCTGACCTTCTGGTTCCTTGGTAAACTGATGCCAAGTCTTTCCATGATTACTCTCAAGTTGTTGGCTCGTGAGGCGAGATTGAGATAGATCCTGAGTTCTCCCCAACTCTGCTCCTCATAATAGCCTGTTGATTCTATGAACTTGACATCCCTGGAGACTAACACTCTCCTAGTGTCTGGAACATAGCATTTGTACCCTTTCGATGTGTTGAATACCCAATAAACATTGCCTTTGTGCTTCGGCCTCTAACTTGTTTCTGAGTTCTCCGGAACTAAGACAAAGCACACACACCCAAACACACGCAAATGATCTATTATAGGTTTAGTTTTGGTCAGTACCTCATATGGAGTGGCATCTTGAAGCACTCTTGTAGGTGTCGCGGTTGATAAGGTAAGTGGCGTTGACTCTGCATCTCCCAAAATCTTTTAGGCACATTACCATGGAACATCATGCTCCTAGCTACCTCCATTAGGTGCCTATTCTTTCTCTCAGCCACGCCATTTTGTTGAGGTGTGTAGGGGCAACTGGTTTGTTGGATGATCCCATGGGCAGCTAGATGTTGTTTGAAGGCTGTGCTAGTGTATTCACCACCATTATCGATCTAAGAATCTTAATCTTAACATTGAAATGGTTAGTGACATAGTTCTGAAAATTTTTAAAAGCTTCTAGCACCCTATCTTTTGATTGCAAATGTGTGATCCATGTGTATTTAGATTTTCATCTATGAATGTCACAAAGTATTTATGTTGTTCTCTAGATGCACAAGCAGTCCACACATCGAATGAATTAAATCAAAGCAATTATCATAGATGGTCATTGATTTAGAAAGACACTCTTACAATGCTATCCTAAGATACAAGCCTCACAATCACTTTTAAAAGAAATGCTAGGTAACAGGATGTTCAAGGCACGAGAATGAGGATGTCCAATCTAGCATGCCATATTACATCTTTAGGGAATTGAGAAACAATTGAAATAGCAAGATAAATCAGAAGTTGGCCGAAAGTGTCCTCAAGCAAATACAAGTCTCCCTTGGTTACACCCTTGCCAAGCAACTTACTTGACTCAATATCCTGAAAATAAACTTCATTAGGAGGAATGTAACATGACGCTTTAGATCATTGGTGACCTTTTAACAGAAACCAAGTTTGAAGCAAAGGTGGGCATGTAAAATGCCTTAGAAACTTTATCAAACAATTTCAATTCACCTATACCTCTTATAGGAATTTTATCACCATTTGCTATCATCACATTTCCTAGTGCTGGTTCCACATTTTAATTAAACTAGAATCACTAATCATGTGGTGAGAAGCAACGAGTCAATAATCAATGGCCTAGTATTTTTAAAAATGTTTCTAGAGTTCTCAGCAGGACAAGCATTGTGTGAATAACCAAGAGTTTAGGTATACCAGAAGTTGTCTCAAGGCCTTGATGAGAGCATTGATTATCTCATCCTGGTTGGTCCTTGCTGTGGAGTACATTGATGTAGAGGCCATAGCACTTCCTCCACCATTGTTGTTAGAACACACCGAGCTTGGAGTCACGGTTCATTCCCATCAGCTTGAAAGGTGAGCTCTCTGCATCCTGGAAAGCGCTCCTTGAACTTGTTGGGCTTAAGGTGAGGGTGGAGAATCCAGCACTTGTCTTTCATGTGGCCTTTCTTCTGCAATGGTCACATATCAAGACCTTCTTCTCATCCCGCTTGTAAGCAGCCTTGTTTGCCACTCGCTTCAGCTTGATGAGCCATGGTTAAGTCTCCTTTACTCCCAAACAAGCCTACTGAGCCTTCCTCCTTCTGGATTTGAGCACATACTTCATCCAGGTCAGGTAGCTTATCAGCTCAAGATGTGCTTAACCAGACTTCCATAAGATGGGTTTAGAGTGAGCAGTAGTCCAAACACTTTGTCTTCTTCTCACTTTGTTAAGAGAGTGGCTGGATCAGTTGTGTGAGGTATTAGTAACTCCAGCTCTGCCCAAAGAGATCTGTACTCGAAATGGGGTTGGAACTCTTCATCCCCTTGACTAAGAGCATTGATGGCTCTTTTCACTTCAAAGACTCTAGTAAGGTTGGAGACATTTCCATACACTTTGTAGAGTGTATCCCACAGCTGCTTGGTGGTCTCACAGTATGAGTAAGACTCCATAATAGCTGGTTCCGTGGGAGCTAAGGAGGGCTGTGAGCACCATGAGATCTTCCTGGCCCCATTTGTCTTCATCAGCTACCACCTTCTCCTTTCCATCTCCTTGATAGTTTGTTTTGAGCTGCTTCGTGAGACATGGCTCCATAAACCTTTTCCTCCAAGGTACTTCACCATCCTGGCCCATAAGAGGTAATTAACTCCCTTTAAGGTCACAGAATGCCGAGAGTTCGTTGTTGTTGCTATCCATCTTTGCCTTCACTGCCAAGAACACAAGAACGAGAGAGAAGGATTTAAGAGATGGATATGAGTAAAAACAGAGTATTTATGAAACAGAGTAGGTTCAAGAGCTTTGTTGCTCGATACCATGAGAATTTGTAAGAAGATTAAGGAAGATTTGTGAAGAAGAGTAAGAAGATTAAGAACAAGAAGATGAGGGCTTAGAATCCTGAGAGAGAGAGAGAGTTGTGAGTCTGAAGAGAAACATATTTTCTTGTATTGAATTAGAAACCTATTACACACTATTTAAAGAGCAACAAGCTCGCAAGGGCATGAGAAGCAATAAAATAATTGAGAAAGTACAAGCAAGGAATAAACAAATAGAAGATCTGGTCATTGGCTCGCCCACCATGGTGAAAGTGACTGGTCACAACGGCTCTCCTTCTTTCTTCACGGATTCTCCTCCTCAAGTGTCGACACTTCTTCTTCATTCCTGGTTGATTTAAATGCCTTTCCTGGTCGAGTATTTCACTTGCCTTGCAAGTTACTCTAGGTCACTCTTTGACTTAGACGGACGGCATCCATTTGATCACTTCACCAACCTTGTATTCCTTGCATTCTCTGTGTGTGTCTCTTTAATGATGTAATAGGCTTTCATTATTTGCTTCATGTCATCAGAACTTTCTTGTCCGCACCGGCCCCATCACGTCTGCGTATCGGCCCCATACAGTCCACCCTATTCAGCACTTCCACCCATCTGATTCCTATAGACCTCAACCTCTTATATCACCTTCACTCTTCATATGTACCACTCAACTCACTCCTCAAGCTTGACCATGAAACAAGTCAAGCTTGGATAGTCATGAGTATCATTTTATAAGTTAAGAGTGATTTAATCTGATTTAAGAGATATTTATGAGATGGAGATTAAGAACAAGAGAGAGAGTAGAGAGAGAGACTCAAACTCCATTAATTAATTATGAGAGAGTTTACATCAGATATATATAAGAGAAAGAGGCATTTTCAAATTCAACACAAGGGATAAGATAAGCATGTGTAGTCAAAGACCGGCTGGAATATACATGGCTAAGATTCCAGCCAGTGACAGCCTGCCAAGGCTCTCTCTTATCCTTTCCCATACTGATTAAGTGTAGACAACCTAAGGTAACTTCTCCTTGCCATCCAGCGTTACCCTGGTTACTTTGGTAACTTCTTTGGTTACCACAGTAACAATAAATTCTTGTGGTAAATCTCCAAAGTTCTGTCTGCTCCAAATCTCTTCCTCTCAATATATCAACTCTTTATCCTCTCATCTCTTACTCCCCTCAAGCTTGACCATGTGAAACAAGTCAAGCTTGGAATACCTATGAGATCTCCCTCATTAAAACCTCATTAAAGAAAACCCATTGGGACAAAACCTTAATGAGGAAAGAGTAGAGATCACATGATGGGAAGTATAGATTAGTCCTCGGCGAAAGATCAATGAGTCCTAACCTCACATGAATGGACTCCATTGTCTTTTGCCTTGCTGCCTTTAATGAATACATCAACCAACTGATCCTCACTGAGTATAACAAGGTAGAATCACTCCAAGAACCATCATCGCCTCACCTTGTGACAATCAACTTCAATGTGCTTTGTTCTCTCATGGAACGAGTTAGATGCAATGTGGATAGCAGCTTGATTATCAATGCATTGTCATTGGAGTTGCTTGAATAATCTCCAAATGCTTCAAAATCCTTTTATCCACACTATCTCATTTGTGATTGTTGACATGAATAATTGAAGATGGAACAGTCTGCACTGACCTTGGAAAACAAGTCTATCAATTAACTTGTCTCTCAAGATACCAGAATCAACCTACCTTACCTTGGAAGTCAAGGCACGTTTAAACTCACTCTGGTCACATTAGAAAGCAGATAGAGCCGTTGGAAGTCTGGTACAAGAAGAAAGAATATAATAAGGCTGGTCACATGTTGCATTTGAGGAGAGAGATCCGTTGGTGATGGGTCACTTTCACCTTCTCGAGATCACATATTTTATTCTTATTATCTCTTGTCAAGTAGCTAAGTGTTTCCCTTATAAATATTGTATGCTACCATCAGAATTAATTCAAGGAAATAAGTTCCTCACTACTCTCATTCTCTACAATTTGAAATTCATCTCTCTCTCTCACTTGTTCTTGCTGTTCTTCATATTCTCACACAATCGGACATCAAATCTTCTTATTCTTTCATGGTATCAGAGCAATAAGCTTCTGAAACCTTATTCCCATCAACTTCCTAAATCACAACCATTCTGTTCTGTTTTACTCTGTTTCTTCACTCTTGTTTTGTACTTTCTGTTTTACTCTGTTTCATTCTGGTTCAACTTAAAACTCTGAAAATTCAGGATTGTTCATTTACGTGTTTTAAAATCTCTACCCATCTCAGTCCTTAAGATCTCTTTTCTTTTCAAAATTATTGCTTTTATTTTCGTTCTTGAAAATTCATGGGTTCATAGTTTTGTCCAATGGATAAAAGAAATCCAGCCATGGAGATGAAGAAAGAAAGCATAATTCTGTAACCTGGAGGGTTCAACTACATGCTATGGTCTAGAGACCAGAGCTGCCTTGAGGAGACATGGACTTTGGGACAGCCACATCATGGGCTGAGACTTCAAGGATGATGGCTCAGTGGAAAAATTAGGCATGGTCAGAAGGATGAAGACAAGTGGGTACAAGAAGACCAACTAGCACTTGAGATCATCCAAAGCTCTGCCTATTTCTATTTTGGAGGCTACACACACTGTGAGAGAGCTCCAAGAGCTGTGGGAGAATCTTCATACTGTTTATGGATATACCTCCAACTGAGGAGAGTCTTTGAAGTCAAGAGGATTATCAATGAGCTCAACCAAGAGAAATGGAGGTCAACCAATTATTTGAAAAATTGAGAAGCTTATGGGCAGAACTTGATATCCTTAGACCAAGTTCAGAAGATCGAAACTCTGAAAGAAAGATATGAGCAAGATAAGGTCCTTAGTCTGCTCCTGGCCTTGAGTCCACATTACAACCATCTAATCATGAAAATCTTGAAGGAAGACAAGCTCCCAAACTTAGAAGAGGTGTGCACCTTTGTTCAAAGAAAGCTTGGCCCCAATTCTTATAAAGGAAAAGGAGGCTGATCCATTCTGTGAGAGACTGGCGTGGTCAGAAAGGGAAGCAGAGGAACTCAGAAAGGCCAAGGGGCAGGGACCCGGAGAGGTGTGAACCCGAGAGGGTCTTATCTCACACAACAGACCAACAAATTGTGAGTGGCACATCCATGTATTCTGCTCACCATGGCGAGAGTCTCATGGAGGAGTAACTGGAAGTCGAGCCATGATCCCATCAAGAGGATTATCCCATCAGTATGAGTGAGTTAACACCTTTGATCAGGGCTGCCAAGGCCATTATCTCCCTCAAAAGTCTGGTACTCATTCCCATACTACTAAGCCTGTTATTATAGATTAAGGAGCTAGTCACCATATGATTAGTGATCAGAATTTAATTAGTGATATTAGGCCTGCCTTAGGGAATGTAGTAATAGCTAATGGAGATAAGGTGAAGATAGAAGAATAGGGAACCTTAAGTTATTGATAAAGAGATCTCACGCATACACAAGCTTTGCTTCTAACACTCTCTGTGAGAAAGGCCACCATTGACCTGAATTGTCAGGTGGTCTTTAGGCCTAATGATGTTGAGTTTCAGGACCTTAAGACAGGGAAAGTGATTGGAGAAGGAAACAGCCAGGTGGTCTATACCATCTCCAGCAGTTAAGCCTTAAACTCTCTACTATTTTAATTCACCTAATCGGTAACTCATCTATGTGTGATAGTACTTGGCATGCTAGATTAGGTCATCCTCACACTTTCATTAGAGATTATCATGCCTGATATGAGATTTAACCACTTAGATTGTGAAGCATGCATCTTAGGAAAGCATTGCAGATCTTTTCCCAACATCGAAACTATTTATGAGAAATGTTTTGATCTTGTTCATTCTGATGTTTGGACTTCACCTTGTATGTCAGGGATAATCATAAGTATTTTGTCACCTTTATAGATGAAAAATCAAAATATACTTGGATCACCTTGCTTCCTTCTAAGGATGGTGTGTTAGAGGCTTTCATGAACTTTCAGTCTCTTATGTCCTAACCACTTTAAAGCTAATGTGAAGTACTGAGGTCAGACAATGGAGGAGTATACAAGTCATGCTTTCAAGAATCATCTGGCTAAACATGGCATAGTTCATCAAACAAGCTGCCCTTATACTCCTCAACAATGGAGTGGCTGAAAGGAAAAATAGACATCTAATGGAGGTGGCTAGATCAATGATGTTCCATGCAAATGTTCTAAGAGATTCTGGAGTGATGCTGTGGTAACAGCCTGCTATCTAATCAGCAGGATTCCCACCAAGGTGCTGAGGACATCTCTCCTTATGAGGTTCTGAACAAAACCAGGCCATCTATTCAACACCTTAGAGTGTTTGGATGCACACTTTGTGCTGATACCGGAGAACAAAGAAACAAGCTAGAGGCAAAGAGCATGAAGTGCATGTTTATTGGATACTCTCCTACACAGAAAGGATACAAGTGCTACAACATGAGACAAAGAGTAATTGTATCCAGAGATGTGAAGTTTATGGAAGGCAAAGGGTTTTATGCTGAGAAAGATTGGGAAGAGCTCAAAGATCTGTCTCGAAGCATTAGACAAGGCCAATAATCTGAGAATTATTATGGAAAGTCTTGGCATCAGTATGTCAAAAGAAACAGAGAGGTCAGGGAGGTCCCAACACAAGCTGTAGAAGAGGCAGTAGAAGATGTTAGTCACTCATCCTGATCATGAGGGGGCAATGGAAATGAGCAGCCTCTTGACAAAGCTCAAGCTTTGAAGAGAACTCAGCAGCTCATGATCAAGATGAGATGCCATCAGAATCGATCTGAGAGACAAGTGGGAGTAAGTGAAATGAAGCAGCAGAACCTGAGCAGATACAGCCTTTGAGAAGGAGTACAAGGATCGGAGGCCAGCTTCAAACCTGATCAACACAAGAGTCTACTTCAATTGAAGCTGTAGCTCATCCAATAAGTGCCGTGTATCCTTGCTAAATATCAGAAGAGCATCAAGTCTTCATCAGTGAGTTGGACCAGGAGTACATTCCAAAACATATGAAGAAGCTATACAAGATGAGGAATGGAGAGCATCGTGGGAGATGAGATAGGAGCCATAATCAAGAATGATACATGGTTTGAAGCTGAACTTCCCAAAGGCAAGAAAGCAGTGACAAGTAGGCTTATCTATACCATCAAGTACCTGGCTAATGGAAAGCGGAGAGGAAAAAGACAAGACTAGTTGCTGTTGACATGAAGAGAATAAGGTAGAGATCAGGGCAAGAGTAAGGTGATCAAGTTAACATAAAACCTAGCTTGACTTGCAAGACAAGGGATGAGATATTATGGGCGGTTTTGATATTTAAATCCTGCCAAGAGAAGTGGAGAATGTCGACATAAGGAAGAGAGCTGTTGGTGGAGAAGTCACGGTCTATGAGAGAAAAGAGGAGCAGGAGACTGTTGGGTCTGTCACTTTCTACCCGGCTGAACGAGCCTGCCGACCAGCTCCTCTCCCTTTGTTTATTATTTCCCTTGTACTATCACTCATTTCTTTATTGTTTCTTCTCGGCTGCTTGTGATCGTGTTTGTCCTTAAATAGAGTGTATGAGGTTGCAATGTAATCAATTAATCAAGTAGTGTTCTTATTCTCTCTTCTTCATCATGACTACTACCTCTCTCTCTCTTAAATTCTCATAATGTTTCCAATCTAAATCCCTTAAAGTCTTAGGTCTTTCATGGTATCGAGCTCTCTAAAGCTCTTGAGACCTTATTCTTCTAGTCTAAATCTCTTATTTCCATTCTCTGATCTTTTCTTTTATTTTTGGCAAAGTTCTTGGTGTTCTTCAGCTGTTCTTATTTTCCAGCTTCAAAATTTGCCAAAATGGAAACTCGAACAAGATGGTTATCATTCGTGACACTGAATGGGCCAAACTATCTGTTATGGTCAAGGCTTGTCAAGACAGCACTTTCGGAGGCAGAGGTCTTTGGGAGTGTGTTGTGGAGGGCAAGGGAACAAAACAAACCAGCCTAGGAGAGGATGGTAAAGAAGATGTGGACGCCGCTAAAGGAGATGGAAAGAAAGAAGGTCAGCGGATCTTATGGTTCTCTCCATCATTCAGAACAGCCTTGCACCACATATCTGGAGGCATACTCCTATTGTGAAACCTCAAAGGAGCTATGGGACACTCTTGAGAAAGTTTATGGAAATGTCTCCAACATCAGCCGTGTGTTTGAAGTCAAGAGGGCTATCAACACCCTCACACAAGAGGATACTGATTTTTCAAAACATTTTGGGAAATTTAGATCCTTGTGGGCTGAGCTGGAGATCTTGAGACCATCAGTGTTGACCACGAGGTGCTGAATGAGAGAAAAGAACAAGATAAAGTGTTTGCACTTCGTTTACTTTCAATCCGGTGTATGGTGGGTTAATCAAACACATTCGAGGAGTGACAAGCTCCCAGACCTTGAGGAGCTATGCGCTCAGATACAAAAGGAGCAAGGCTCAGTGGAGCTCTTTGGAGGTAAAGGAGACCTCATACTTGCAAACAAAGCGATGGAGCGAGAAGATCTGTTGAGAGCTGCTAACAAAGGGTACTACAAACCAAGTGACAAGAAGGTGTGGGAGTGTGACCACTGCAAGAAGAAAGGGCATGGAAGAGACAAGTGCTGGATTCTTCACCCACACCTCAAACCCGCGAAGTTGAAGCGATCTGAAAGCAAATTACTCACGGTGATGGAGGAGAGTCATCTAATTCAATGCTAGGAATGCTGGTGATGGGAATCGCTTACCAATGGTGGTGGTACAGCCATGAGAGGGACAAGATGAGACTATCAAGAAGTCTGACCTCCATGCACTCATCAAAGCCACTAAAGATGCGGTAACACACTTGGTTTATCTTTAAATGCATCATATAAAGTGTCTACAGTGCACGTGTGGTCTTACTACAAATCTGAATGCCTTTGATAAGATTAAACCATTAGTAATAGACTCAGGAGCATCTCATCACATGATTAGTGTGAAGATGATTAAAACATTAAGCCTATCTCGGGAATGTTAAAATTGCTAATGGTGATAGAATTCCCATTATGGGTGAAGGAACCATTAACCTGTTTGATAGAGAAACCAAAGCTTTCTATATGCCTTCATTTGCTTCAAATTTGTTATCAGTTAAAAGTGACCACTGATTTAAATTGTAATGTGATATTCAGTCCTAATGAGGTTATGTTTCAGGATATTGAGACTCTTAAGTTGATTGGCAAAGGTGTTTCAAGGGAGGACTTGTACCTGCTTGAAGATATCAAGACCATTTCAAATTCTGCTTTTAGTTCAATTCTGTTTTAGATAATGATGTATTATGGCATGCTAGGCTAGGCCATCCTCATTCTCGTGCACTGAACATCTTATTTCCTCATGTTTCTTTTAAAAATGATGACTGTGAAGCATGCATCCTTGCGAAACATTAAAGCTGTCTTCCACTAAGTCTTCACTATCTATGAAAATTGCTTTGATCTTATACACTCACGATGTGGACTGCACCATGCATATCTAGGAGAATCATAAGTATTTTGTCACTTTCATTGATCAAAAATCAAAATACACTTGGCTGACTATGATTCAAACTAAAGATAGAGTGCTTGATGCTTTTATAAATTTCCAGAACTACATAACTAATCATTTCAATGTTAAGATCAAAGTATTCAGTCAGACAATGGGGAGAATATACAAGTAGTGCATTCAAAACCATCTTGCTAAGCATGGGATCATTCATCAAACTAGCTGTCCATATACTCCACAACAAAATGGAGTGGCTGAGAGGAAGAACAGGCACCTCATGGAGGTGGCCAGGTCCATGATGTTCTATACCAACATGCCTAAACGCTTCGAGTGATGCAGCCATGACTGCCTATCTCATCAACCGAACTCCAACTAGAGTGCTTGAGGATTCTACACCATATGAGGTACTGAAAAAAGAAAACCATCTGTAGACTACTTATGGTCTTTGGGTGTGTGTGTTTTGTGTTACAGCCAGTGAGCATAGAAACAAGTTGGAGGCAAGAAGTGTCAAGTGTTCATAGGCTACTCCACCACTCAAAAGGGGTACAAATGCTATGTACCGAGACTAGAGAGTCATGGTGTCCCGAGATGTGAAGTTTGTTGAATCCAGAGGCTACTTTGATGAAAAGAATTGGGATGAGCTCAAGGACTTGTCCAAAGGAGTCTCGGATAGAGCACAAAATCTGAAGCACATTATGGAGAGTCTTGGTATCAACATGAGTCCGAGCACAGAACCAGTGGCTGTTGAGGAACAAGGTGTTCATCCTAATCCTGAAGGGGAATCAAGAGGACTCTCATACTGATCAAGAGGGATCAGACGAAGAGAAGGAGATCAAGAGGGTCAAGAAGGGACTAATACTGGTCAGGAGCAAGAGGTTCATGATCAGGATGAAACTAATCACATTGAACCATCAGTACATGAGCAAGAGGCAGAGTCTGATGGAAAAGAGGCAGAGTCTGATGGAGAAGAGCTTGTAGAAGAAGTCCAGCCGCTTAGGAGAAGCACAAGAATCAGACATCATCCATCAAACTGGATCAATACAAGAGTGTATTTCAACAGCCAAGCAGCTTGCTCATCCAACTCAAGCAACATGCACCCTAGCCCAATATCCTGTGGATCATCAAGCATTCATCACTAATCTTGATGAGGCCTACATACCAAGGTCGTATGAAGAAGCTATGGCAATCAAGGAATGGAGAGATTCAGGAGGAGATGAGATGGGTGCTATGGAGAGAAATGGAACCTGGTTTGAAACGAGCTTCCCAAAGGCAAGAAGCGGTTACAAGTATGCTGTTGTTCACAATCAAATACTTAGCCAATGGGAAACCTGAGAGGAAGAAGACCAGACTAGTAGCAGAGGCTACACTCAAGTATATGGTGAGGATTATCTTGAAACCTTTGCACCAGTGGCAAAGCTTCACACCATAAGGATTGTGCTATCTCTTGCTGTGAATTTGGAATGGGATCTTTGGCAAATGGATGTCAAGAATGCATTTCTACAAGGAGAGCTTGAAGATGAAGTGTACATGCGTCCACCAAAGGGTATGGAAGACATGGTTAAACCAGGCAATGTGTTAAGACTCAAGAAAGCAATCTATGGTCTAAAGCAATCCCCAAGAGCTTGGTACCACAAGCTGAGCACCACACTGAATGGGAGAGGCTTTGTGAAATCTGAGGCTGATCATACTCTTTTCACTCTCACAAGCAAGCAAGGAATCATTGTCATCTTGATATATGTTGATGACATTATAATCACTGGTAGTGATAAGGAGGGGATTACATCCACCAAAGCTTTCCTCAAGGCAACTTTTGATATCAAAGACTTGGGAGAGCTAAATTACTTCTTGGGCATTGAGATGTGTAGATCCAAGAGGGATTGTTTCTCTCACAAAGGAAGTATACGCTTGACCTACTAAGGGAAGTTGGTGACTTAGGAGGAAGAACAGCCAAGACTCCTCTTGAAGAAGGTTACAAAGTGATGCGTGAGGGGGAGATAGAAGACAAGCTGTATGAAGATGTAAAGCACTATAGGAGGATGGTGGGAAAACTCATATATCTCACCATCACACGACCTGATTTGTGCTTTGCGGTCAACCAAGTGAGCCAACATATGCAAGCTCCTAAGATGCACCATTGGAACATGGTGGAAAGTATCCTAAGGTACTTAAGAGAAGCACCAGGGCAAGGAGTTTGGATGGGCTGCAACAAGAGCACTGAGATAGTAGGCTATTGTGATGCAGATTGGGCAGGAGATAGAGTTGATAGGAGATCAACTACTGGTTATTGCACATTTATTGGAGGCAATTTGGTAACTTGGAAGAGCAAGAAGCGAAGGTGGTTTCATGTTCAAGTGCTGAGGCAGAGTATAGAGCCATGAGGAAACTCACAAGTGAGCTGATTTGGATCAAAGGACTGCTTAAAGACTTGGGAGTTGAGACTACATCACCAATCACTATGCATTGTGATAACCAGGCTATACACATTGCTAGCAACTCAGTCTTCCATGAAAGAACCAAACATATAGAAGTGGACTGCCACAAGGTTAGACAAGCCGTGGAACAGAAAGTAATACTACCTTGCTACACAAGAAGTGAGGATCAGCTAGCTGATATATTCACAAAGGCAGCAAGCACTAAGATTTGTGAGTTCATCCATCCAAGGTTGGGACTCATAGATCTTTCATGTCACTGATCTCTCCTCCATGAAGTGATCTACTCTTTTCCTTGGCTTGGTTTTATCCCATTGGGTTTTCCTAGCTAAGGTTTTAATGAGGGATTGCTTCATGGCTTCCAAGCTTGACTTGTTCTACATGGTCAAGCTTGAGGGGGAGTGTTGACATGAAGAGAATAAGGTAGAGATCAAGGGCAAGAGTAAGGTGATCAAGTTAACATAAAACCTAGCTTGACTTGCAAGACAAGGGATGAGATATTATGGGCGGTTTTGATATTTAAATCCTGCCAAGAGAAGTGGAGAATGTCGACATAAGGAAGAGAGCTGTTGGTGGAGAAGTCACGGGTCTATGAGAGAAAAGAGGAGCAGGGAGACTGTTGGGTGCTGTCACTACCCGGGCCGACTCGAGCCTCCACCAGCTCCTCTCCTTTGTTTATTATTTCCCTTGTACTATCACTCATTTCTTTATTGTTTCTTCTCTGGCTGCTTGTGATCGTGTTTGTCCTTAAATAGAGTGTATGAGGTTGCAATGTAATCAATTAATCAAGTAGTGTTCTTATTCTCTCTTCTTCATCCGCAACACTACCTCTCTCTCTCTTAAATTCTCATAATGTTTCCAATCTAAATCCCTTAAAGTCTTCAGTCTTTCAGTTGCAAGGGGATACACTCAAGTCTATGGTGAAGATTATCTAGACACATTTGCACCAGTGGCCAAGTTACATACTATAAGGATTCTTTTGTCTCTTGCTGTCAACCTAGAGTGAGATTTATGGCAGATGGATGTGAAGAATGCCTTCCTTCAAGGAGAGTTGGATGATGAAGTATACATGAGACCACCTCCTGGTCTTGAGAGCATGGTTAAACCAGGGAATGTTCTCAGATTAAAGAAGGCAATCTATGTCTTGAAGCAATCACCTAGAGCCTGGTATCATAAGCTGAGCACTACACTCAATGGAAGAGGATTTGTAAAATCAGAAGCTGATCACACCCTCTTTACTCTAACCAGCAAACAAGGGATTGTGGTCATCCTAGTGTATGTTGATGACATTATAATCACTGGTAGCAACAAGGAAGGTATCCTCTCAACCAAAGCCTTTCTTAAATCATCTTTTGATATCAAAGATTTGGGAGAGTTGAAGTACTTCCTAGGGATTGAAATATGCCGCTCTAAAGAGGGGCTTTTCTTATCCCAAAGGAAGTACACACTTGATCTTTTAAATGAGGCAGGAAACCTTGGAGGAAGACAGGCCAAGACACCATTGGAAGAGGCTACAAGGTGCTACTTGAGGGGGAGTTTGATGCTACTCCATTTGCAGATGTCAAGAAGTATAGGAGAATGGTGGGCAAGCTCATCTACCTTACTATCACTCGCCCAGATGTGTGCTTTGCTGTAAATCAAGTGAGTCAACACATGCAAGCTCTAAGGTACATCACTGGAACATGGTGGAGAGGATCTTGAGATACTTGAGAGAGGCGCCTGGTCAAGGTGTTTGGATGGCTTGCAATGGAAGCACTGAAGTTGTAGGATATTGTGATGCTGATTGGGCTGGAGACAGAGTTGATAGGAGATCAACAACTGGATATTGCACCTTCATTGGAGAATTTGGTCACATGGAAGAGCAAGAAGCGAGAAGGTGGTCTCTTGTTCAAGTCTGAGGCAGAATCTGAGATCAATGAGGAAGCTTACTAGTGAACTCATATGGATCAAGGGGCTGCTAAGGGACTTGGGGATTGAGATCAATGCGCCAATGACCATGCATTGTGACAACCAGGCTGCAATACACATTGCATCCAACTCAGTATTTCATGAGAGAACAAAGCATATAGAAGTGGACTGCCATAAGGTGAGGCAAGCGGTGGAGCAGCAAGTCATCCTTCCATGCTACACTAGAAGTGAAGACCAACTAGATGACATATTCACCAAGGCAGCTAGCAGCAAGGTTTGTGAGTTCATTCATCCTAAGCTTGGACTCATAGACCTCACTTGTCACTGATCCTCTTGCCATGAAGTGTTCTACTCTTTTTCCTTTGCTTGGTTTTATCCCAAGTGGTTTTCAAGTAAAGGTTTTAATGAGGAACTCTTCATGGTGTCCAAGCTTGACCAGTACCTATGGTCAAGCTTGAGAATGTTGACATGAATAATTGAAGATGGAACAGATGCGCACAGCGGAAAACAAGTCTATCTGTACTAACTTGTCTCTCAAGATACCAGAATCAACCTACCTTACCTTGGAAGTCAAGGCGCGTTTAAACTCACTCCTGGTCACATTAGAAAGCAGATAGAGCCGTTGGAAGTCTGGTACAAGAAGAAAGAATATAATAAGGCTGGTCACATGTTGCATTTGAGGAGAGAGATCCGTTGGTGATGGGTCACTTTCACCTTGCTCAGATCACATATTTTATTCTTATTATCTCTTGTCAAGTAGCTAAGTGTTTCCCTTATAAATATTGTATGCTACCATCAGAATTAATTCAAGGAAATAAGTTCCTCACTACTCTCTCTCTCTACAATTTCGAAATTCATCTCTCTCTCTCACTTGTTCTTGCTGTTCTTCATATTCTCACACAATCCAGACATCAAATCTTCTTATTCTTTCAGTGAGCTTCAGCACTGCTCTATACTCAGCCTCAGCACTTGAACAAGACACTACCTTCTGCTTCTTACTCTTCCAAGTGACCAAATTACCACCAATGAATGTACAATAGCCTGTGGTTGATTTTCTGTCTGCTCGGTCTCCAGCCCAATCTGCATCACAGTAGCCTACAACCTCAGTACTCTTGTTACATCCCATCCAAACTCCAAGACCAGTAGTTCCATTCAGATACATCAAGATCCTTTCCACCATCCTCCAATGGTGCTCCTTAGGAACTTGCATGTGCTGACTAACTTGATTCACCGCAAAGCACACATCAGGTCTTGTAATGGTAAGATAGATTAGCTTTCCCACAAGCTTTCTGTATAGCTTAGGATCATGGAATGGCTTGCTATCCTCAATCTCCCCCTCACGTGGAACCTTGTAACCATCCTCCATTGGCATCTTCGCTGTCTTTCCTCCATATGCATCATCTCCTTCAAGAGATCAATCACATACTTCCTTTGAGACATAAACAACCCTTCCTTTGATCGCATATCTCAATCCCAAGGAAGTATTTCATTTCTCCCAAGTCTTTAATCTCAAAGCTTGCCTTAAGATACTCCTTTGTGCCTTGATGCCTTCCTTATCAATTCTGTGATGATGATATCGTCCACATAAACCAGCAACACAACAATGCCAGATGGAGTGGTTAAGGTAAAGAGAGTGTGATCAATTCTGACTTCTGAATCCTCTCCCATTCAGTGTAGTGCTCAACTTGTTGTACCAGCTCTTGGAGATTGCTTGAGACCATAGATAGCTTTTCTTAATCTCAACACATTACCCTTCTTGACTAGATGTTCAAGACCTGGTGGTGGATGCATATATACTTCATCTTCCAATTCTCCTTGAAGAAATGCATTCTTCACATCCATTTGCCACAAATCCCACTCAAGATTCACAGCTAGAGACAATACTATCCTGATAGTGTGGAGTTTAGCCACAGGTGCAAAGGTCTCAACATAGTCCTCACCATATGTCTGAGTAAATCCTCTTGCCACCAACCTAGACTTGCGCCTCTCTATTCTTCCATCAGGGTAAAATTTGATTGTAAACACCCATTTACTAGTCACTGCCTTCTTCCCTTTAGGCAGTTCACTCTCATACCAAGTCTCATTTTTAATCATTGCTCCAGACTCATCAGCAACTGAATCTCTCCATTCTTTTATGGCTACAGCTTCCTCATATGTCCTCGGAATATAGCTTTCATCCAAGCTAACTGTGAAGGCTGTATGATCATCCGGGAACTCTGTATTATTTTTAGAGATTTGAATGTGTTTAAGGTGTTTATGCAAGTATTAACCGAGTATGAGGAGTGTATAGAGATGAATGTTTTTGAGAGGCTAGTTAAGTGTCTCAATACTTGCTTAATCTTATTAATGAGCTGAGGTTTACAATATATAGTAAGAGAGAGAGCTAGGGTATCGACCAGAGATTAAGTCCTAACCACTAGTACAAGCGTGTGTAGTCAATGGTTGATGGAGCGCCTTGTTTGAATTGTATGGACCAGATGTATCACACGCTTAGCTTCTTTACAGCCTGGCTCGTGCTGGAGGGAAGAGCAACTCTGCCTTATCCTTAAACGGTCACAAGACCATCCCAAACCTTCCTTCTCCATCGGATACTCTTCATGTCTCCTTGGCGCTTTCTTCCCATTCACCATTTACCTTTCAACGCGGTAACTCTCGTATGCGGACATGCCTAGTCCGTACACCTTGTCCTAACTTTGCACATTCTAAAATGTGTCTGACAATGATCTGAAGTGGTCTTGGTCGAGGTCATCCGTACATGTCTGTACATAGTCCGTACTGTCGTACTCCTCTCCTAAATATGCCCACTCTCATATCATCTCTTTCCCTCAATGCTCATCTCTTCTACTCTTTATTATCAACTCCTCAACTTAACACTCCCCTCAAGCTTGACCATGTGGAACAAGTCAAGCTTGAATGCTGATCAATCTCCTCATTAAAACCTCAACAAGGAAAACCCATTTGGGACAAAACCTTTGAAGAGGAAAAAGAGTAGAGACATCACAGCAGAGAGTATTTAGTTGGTACCTCTTAAATCAATGAGGCAGCCTAATGTGGATGGACTCCATTGTCTTCTGCCTTGCGCTTTGTGAACACATCAGCCAACTGATATTCACTCCTTGTATAACATGGTAACACCACTCCAAGCATGATCATCTGTCTAACCTTGTGGCAATCCACTTCTATGTGCTTGGTCCTCTCATGAAACACCGAGTTGGATGCAATGTGAATGGCTGCTTGATTATCACAATGCATAGTCATTGGTGTAGCTTGATCAACCTCCACATGTTTCAGTATCCTTTGATCCACACAAGTTCATTGGTAAGCTTCAGCATTGCTCGATATTCAGCTTCGCACTAGAGCAAGACACAACCTTTGCTTCTTGCTCTTCCATGTGACAAGATTACCTCCAATGAATGTGCAATAGCGGTTGTTGATCTTCTATCAGCTCTATCACCTGCCCAATCTGCATCACAATACCCCACCACTTCAGTACTCTTGTTGCAACCCATCCAAATGCCAAGGCTCCTTGTTCCATTTAGATACATCAGCAACCTCTCCACCATTCTCCAATGATGCTCCTTAGGCACTTGCATGTGCTGGCTGACTTGGTTTCTGCAAAACATATATCTGGCGGTGATAGTCAGATATATTAGCTTCCCACAAGCTTCTGTACAGCTTTGGATCCTTGAATGGCTTGGTATCTTTGATCTCCCCTCACGTGGAACCTTGTAAGCATCCTCCATAGGCATCTTAGCTATTTTCCCTCATCTACACCTGCATCTTTCAACGGATCAAGTGTATATTTCCTTTGAGAGATAAACAACCCTTCCTTGGATCTGCACAACTCAATTCCAAGGAAGTATTTCATCTCTCCTAAATCTTTTATCTCAAATCTGACTTGAGGAAGTCCTTAGTCTCTTGAATTCCTGTTTTATCGAACCAGTAATGATAATATCATCAACATAGACAAGGATACATATGATACCTGAGGTTGTGGTGAGAGTGAAGAGAGTGTGGTCAAGCTCACACTTCTTGAACCCTCTCCCATTCAAGGTGGTGCTTAGCTTGTAGTACCAAGCTCTTGGAGCTGCTTAAGCCCATAGATAGCTTTCTTAAGACTTAACACATTTCCCTTCTTAACCAAGTGTTCTAGACCGGTGGTAGCATGTAGACTTCATCCTCAAGCTCTCCTTGCAAGAATGCGTTCTTCACATCCATTTGCCACAGCTCCACTCCAAGTTCCGACAATGAGCTACTCTACGATAGTGTGAAGCTTTGCAACTGGTGCAAACGTCTATATAGTCCTCTCCATAGGTTTTAGTGAATCCCCTAGATACTAGCCGAGTCTTCCTTCTATCTATCTTCCCATTAGGTAGATACTTGATGGTGAAGATCCACTTGCATGACACTGCCTTCTTCCCTTTTGGTAATGTACTTTCATACCAAGTATCGTTCTTTATCATGGCATTTGCTTCATCATTAACCGAGTCTCTCCACTCTTGAATCAGCATTGCTTCCTCATAACTCCTTGGAACATAGCTCTCATCTAAACTCACTGTGAATGCTTGATGTTCTTGAGGAAAGTGTGCAAGCGAGCACTGCTTGCTTGAGATGGATGCTCAACCGCTGAGCATTGTAATACACCCTTGTGTTTACCCAGTTAGATGGATCTCTCCTTACTCTTGTACTTCTTCTCAAGGCAGGCTGTGGCTGTGGAGGAGATTTTTGCATTGCTTCCTCTCCATTCCCACTACCATTCCCACTACTATCCGGTTCTTCACTTAGCTGACTTGCTTCAGCTCCATCACTTGGCTGACTTTCTTCAGCTCTACTATCATGATTAACCACTTCTTCAGCTCCACTATCATGATGAACCACTTCTACACCTTGATCATGAGAACTAGAGCTCTCTTCTGCTCTACTAGATTCGTCTCCCCCCTCATGGTCAAGGTGTGGTGCTCCTTGATGATTCCCATTACCTTGATGATTCCCATTAACCTGATGATTCCCATTAGCCGGACCCTGGTGATCCACGTTGATTCCCATCCCTTCTAGGATTGTCCTCAACACTGAAGCTCTATCACTTGTAAGATCCTTAAGATCCTCTTGATTCTGCTCCTCATAGTACCCTCTTTCTTCTATGAATTTCACTTCCCTTGATACTAACACACGCCTTGTGTCAGGATCATAACATTTGTACCCCTTTTGGCTAGTGCAGTAACCAATGAACATGGCCTTCACACTCCTTGCTTCAAGCTTGTTTCTCATCTCACTTGCAACCATCACATAGCACAAGCAACCAAATACACGCATATACTCTAGGGATGGCTTGGATTGGTTCAATACCTCAAATGGAAATTTGCCTTGAAGAACTAAAGTTGGAGTTCTGTTTATCAAATAGCAAGCCGTGGCCACAGCATCACTCCAAAACCTCTTGGGAACCTTTGACTGAAGCATAATGGTTCTTGCCACTTCCATGAGGTGCTGTTCTTCCTCTCAGCCACTCCATTTTGCTGAGGGGTGTAAGAACAACTCGTTTGATGCAAGATACCATGCTGTGAAAGATGATGCTTGAATGCATGTCCAGTGTACTCTCCCCCATTATCTGATCTGAAATTTTTTATCTTGGCATTGTAATGGTTAGTCACATAGGATTGAAAACTTTTAAATGCATCAAGCACCCTATCTTTGGTTGGAATTAAGGTTAACCAGGTGTATTTGGATTTTTCATCAATGAAAGTGACATAATATTTGAAATTATCTCTAGATAAGCAAGGTGAAGTCCAAACATCAGAATGAACAAGATCAAAGCAGTTCTTATAAACCGTAGAAGAGTTTGGAAAAACAGTTTTACAATGCTTGCCTAAAATACAAGCTTCACAATCTTTGTTCTCAAAAGAAACACCTGGCACCATCAGTTTAAAAGCCTTATTATGAGGGTGTCCTAGTCTAGTATGCCACAATGCATTATTACTTAGACTAGGAGCAGAAACGAAGTAAATAAACAGCAACGATCGAAACAGAGCAAGATCTTCAAGTAAATATAAGTCTCCTTTGGTCACTCCTTTTCAATAAGCTTGTTGCTCTCAATATCCTGAAACTTAACATCATTAGGGCTGAAGATGACATTGCAATTTAAATCAGTGGCACATCTCTTAACAGATAACAAGTTTGAGGTAAAAGTTGGCATATACAATGCCTTAGAATCCCTATCAAAGAGCTTAAGACTTCCTATGCCTTTGATAGGTATCTTAGCACCATTCGCAATCATCACATGACCAGTAGCAGGCACAACATTTTGTATTAGACTAGTGTCACTTATCATGTGGTGAGTGCATCCGGAATCAATCACTAAAGGTCTAGTAATGATAGGTTTAGCAATGAGTGCAAGAATACTAGGCGGCTTAAATGCATGTTCAATCCTAGCATTGTTTGCAAGACTAGAATGATCATGTAAGTGTTTTAAACTATCCAGCATCCTAGTATTTCTATCCATCTCAATGCCATTATCAATCAATCTAGCACCAAAAGATAAACCCTTAATGTTACCATTTTCCTTGAAGAGTTTGATGAGAGCATCAAGATCAGACTTCTTGAGATACTCTTGATCATTGACTCCACAGTTACTTGTTCCACCAGAGTAAGCAGCCATGGACCTTTCTTCATTTGCCTCCTTACTGGTGATTGTACCACTTGATCCTTCAGCCTTGTGAGCTCTCTTCTCACGATCTTTCATGAACTTTGCGGCTTCAGTGAGGGTGGAGAATCCAACACGGCTTTTCTTGTGTCCATGCTTCTTGCAATGATCACAGTCTCCATTGAACCTCCTATCTTCATACCTTCCTTGAACCGCTTTGTTGGCTTGAGGAGCTTCATCTTGCTCTACTTGTGCTGCTTGATTCACCAAAGCAAGCTCTCCTTTCTTCCCAAACAGCCCAATGGTACCTTGTTCCTTTTGGATCCTAGCACACACATTTTCAAGATCCGGCAGGCTCTCCTCTCTTTGTAAGTGTTGGATTAACCCTTGATATGTCGGATTCAGTGTTAAGAGAAGCCTGAACACCTTGTCTTGCTCTCTCCTCTTGTTGAGCTCATCCACATCAGTAGTACTAGGCCTCAACATTTCTAGTTCAGACCATAGTGATCTGAACTTTCCCAAGTGCTTAGTGAACTCCATATCTTCTTGAACCAAGTGGTTCAACGCATGCTTAACCTCATACACCCTGCTCAGGTTTGAGATGTTTCCATACACCTTCTTCAAGGTGTCCCATAGCTCCTTAGCTGACTCGAAGTAGCTGTAAGCATCTAGGATTGCTGGATCAAGTGAGTTTTGAAGAACAGATAGGACCAGCATGTCTTCTTGTTCCCATTTCTCAACCGCATCTTGAGTAGCTTCTCCTTCATCCTCTCCTTGAGTGATTAGCTTTGGAGATTCACCTTCAGTGATGTGCTTCCACAAGCCCTTCATTCCCACCGTAGTCTTCACCATCCGAGACCACACCAAGTAGTTGTTTCCTTTGAAACAAACCGCAACCTTCATATTCATGTTTCCTCCACTATCCATAGTAAAAACACACCCTTTGTATCACCAAAGTATTGAACTTTCACTGAGAGTTCCCACAACCACCAAAGTACCAATCTTTCTTCAAAGAGTTAAGCTTGGATCTTCAACGAACCAAGTTTGTATCTTCAAAGCTTCAACCGTCCACAGCAGTATCAACGAACCGGCTTGAGTCTTCACAGCTTCAGCGAACCACAAAGAAACAAGCTTGACAAAGAACACCAAGAACACCAAGAAGATTCTTCAAAAACTTCAACTTCGAATCTTCCCAGCTCACCCACGAACCGAGGTCCTTCAACCTGGCTCTGATACCATATTATTTTTAGAGATTTGAATGTGTTTAAGGTGTTTATGCAAGTATTAACCGAGTATGAGGAGTGTATAGAGATGAATGTATTTGAGAGGCTAGATAAGTGTCTCAATACTTGCTTAATCTTATTAATGAGCTGAGGTTTACAATATATAGTAAGAGAGAGAGAGCTAGGGTATCGACCAGAGATTAAGTCCTAACCACTAGTACAAGCGTGTGTAGTCAATGGTTGATGGAGCGCCTTGTTTGAATTGTATGGACCAGATGTATCACCGCAGCTTAGCTTCTTTACAGCCTGGCTCGTGCTGGGCCGGAAGAGCAACTCTGCCTTATCCTTAAACGGTCACAAGACCATCCCAAACCTTCCTTCTCCATCAGATACTCTTCATGTCTCACTTGGCCGCTTTCTTCCCATTCTCCATTACCTTTCACTGCACGGTAACTCTCATGTACGGACATGCCTAGTCTGTACACCTTGTGCCCTAACTTTGCACATTCTAAAATGTGTCTAGACAATGATCTGAAGTGGTCTTGGTCGAGGTCATCCGTACATGTCTGTACATAGTCCGTACTGTCCGTACTCCTCTCCCTAAATATGCCCAACTCTCATATCATCTCTTTCCCTCAATGCTCATCTCTTCTACTCTCTTATTATCAACTCCTCAACTTAACACTCTGCAAAGGAACACATAGCTTGAGGGGGATGCTCCACAGCCTGGGCATTGTAGTACACTCTTGTGTTTACCCAGTTGGAAGGATCTCTCTTCACCCTGTACTTCTCCTCAACTCCTGAACTTGTTCTTCTTCACGTGGCTCTTGTTCATTTGATTGAACACCACTCTCATTTGATCCACCAGAATCTCCTTCCCAATCTCCACTAGACTGAGTACCACTTTCATCTGAGCCAGTAGACTCTCTCTGCCCATCTTCACTGAAAGAAAATGAAGAACAGAGTAAAACAGAGTAAGAACAGAGTATAAGTGATGAGGAATCCGTGGAACAAGAGAGGGAGAGAGATGAGAGAGTTTGCAAAGAGTAAAGAGAAGGATTTTATTTCCTTAGATGATATGTGCTTACAATTACAATATAAATAGGCACAGCAAAGTGAGATAAGACAAAAAGAATAAGAATAAAGAATGAGGCTGCCCAAGGCTTGAAAGGGACAGGACTCAAACGGCAACCTGCTTAAAAGAACATGTGATCTTTACTATATTTAAATGCCAACTTGCTTCTGACCTTGCCTGAAATCTCCAGCGGTCCTAAGCACTCGAACACTCCATTGCCTATTTAAAATAGTTCCTTGCCTCCTAAACTCAGCTCTGGTCGAGTTGCTTCCTTGGTAGGCAAGTCTTGTCTGGACTGACTTGTGTTCCAAGTGCATCTGATCATATCTCAATTCATCCGGATGCCTGCTCTTTCTTTCTCTTCTCTTCTCATGTCTTCATTTCAATACTCCCCTCAAGCTTTACCATAAGGCATGGTTAAGCTTGGAACCATGAAGACATCCTCATTAAAACCTTTTGTGTGAAAACCCAATGGGACAAAACACACAAGAGGAAAAAGAGTAGATGCTTCATGGCTTAAGAGGATCATGATCGGACAAGTCTATGAGTCCCAATCCTGGATGGATGGACTCACAGACCTTAGTACTTGCTCCTTTGGTGAAGATATCTGCTAGCTGATCTTCACTCCTAGTGTAACAAGGTAGAATGATCTTCTGCTCCTTTGCTTGTCTAACCTTGTGACAATCCACTTCAATGTGTTTTGTTCTCTCATGGAAGACTGAGTTGGAGGCTATGTGAATGGCTGCCTGGTTATCACAGTGCATTGTGATTGGTGTTGTTGTCTCAATGCCCAAGTCCTTTAGCAAGTTTCTGATCCATATAAGCTCACTAGTCAGCTTTCTCATGGCTCTATATTCTGCCTCAGCACTTGAACATGATACAACCTTCGCTTCTTGCTTTTCCAAGTGACTAGATTGCCTCCTATGAAGGTGCAATAGCCTGTTGTAGACCTCCTGTCCACTCTATCACCTGCCCAATCTGCATCACAAGATCCTACAATCTCGTGCTCTTGTTGCAACCCATCCATACACCTTGACCAGGATCTTCCCTTAGATATCTTAGAATCCTTTCCACCATATTCCAATGATGAACTTTAGGGGCTTGCATATGCTGACTGACTTGGTTCACTGCAAAGCAAATATCTGGTCTTGTGATGGTAAGATAGATCAGCTTCCCAACCATTTTTCTATAGAGTTTGAAGTCTCCAAATGGTTCATCTTCAAACTCCCCCTCACGCAAGACCTTGTACCCTTCTTCTAGTGGTGTCTTGGCTGTTCTTTCTTTAAGCTTTCCTGCCTCACTTAAGATATCAAGTGTGTACTTTCTTTGAGATAGGAAGAGCCCCTCTTTAGGCGGCATATTTCTATCCCTAGAAAGTACTTTAACTCACCAAATCTTTAATATCAAAAGCAGATTTAAGAAAAGCTTTAGTTGAGATGATACCTTCCTTGTCATTTCCTGTGATGATGATATCATCTACATAAATTAGAACTGCCACAATCCCTTGCTTGCTGGTGAGAGTGAAGAGTGTGTGATCAGGTTCTGATTTAACAAACCCTTTTCCATTAAGGGTTGTACTTAACTTGTGATACCAGGCTCTTGGTGATTGCTTTAATCCATAGATAGCTTTCTTCAATCTTAGGACATTTCCAGGCTTGACCATGTCCTCCATACCAGGTGGTGGTCTCATGTAGACCTCATCTTCTAGCTCTCCTTGAAGAAAGGCATTTTGACATCCATCGCCATAAATCCCATTCCAAGTTCACACAGTGAAAGTAGGATCCTTATGGTGTGGAGTTTAGCTACTGGTGCAAATGTGTCTAGGTAGTCTTCTCCATAGACTTGAGTGTATCCCCTTGCTGTGAGAATAGATAGATTAAGGTGTGTGAGTGTATGTGAGAGTCTGGTTGAGACAGAACAAGAGAAAGACTGAGAAACAGAGAGAATGAGTTTGCTGGACAGATTGTATGCAAACAGAGAATAAGAGTGTTTGAGAGTGTGAGTGAGACTGAGCTCGTGGGTAACAAGAGAATAGAGAGTATGAAGAGTAAAGTAACCAGAGAATGAGAGAATTGGTGAAGGAGAGAGTTAACTTTCACTTCAAAGAGTATGAAGATTCGGAGAGTTTAAGAGAGAATATGAGACTGTTTGTGAGAATAGAGAAACCGAGTTAGAGAGATTGAAATGAGACCAGAGAATGGTGAAGAAGAACTCCCCTCTCTCAGCTTAATTTCGTGATACATGATGAATGGCTTTATAGCCAAAGTTACAAGACAAACAAACACATTAAACAACTAATAAAACAGGGGAATGAGTAAACAAATAATATTGTGGGAAATCAGAAGGGCAGGCTGGCTGGGACAGTGAGCACGTCCAGAATGAGAGACAATGACAGGTCCTAACAGCTCTTTGGTCAAGTTGACATGTGATCTCAGTTTGAATTCAAACTGATCTCCTTTGGTAAAACAGATATATTCTTTTCTTGATGATTTTTCTTGGTCTTTTGTAGACAGAATTCCTGACTTTGCACCAACTTATCAAACCCTCACTTTGAACATTCTTGATCTTGATCCTGACTTTGCACATTCTCCTTTTAGTGATTCAAGGCTGACCGGACATTGCACACTTCATGATCTTTCTTGTGCATTCTGTGATCATTTCTTTTGCACTATCTTTGCACATGGGCGCTTGATCACTCTGCTTCTGCTTCTTCCTTCTTCATTCCAACACTCCCCTCAAGCTTGAACATAGGAGACCCTTGGACAAGCTTGGAACACTGAAAAGCTCCTCATTAAAACCTAAGTGTGGAAAACCTCATGGGATAAAACCAACACTTAGGGAAAAAGTGGAGTTCAACAATGCCTAGGGATTGGCCAGTGAGTCTAAGGAGTTTCAGATAACTCATGGTGGAATCCTTAGACTCTGGATCATGGCCTGACTTCAATGGCAAGTCAGGCACCAATGCCTTCCTTGCTTCACACTCAAAGCTGCTTGGAACTCTCCATGTGGCTGGTTCTTTGTCTCCCCTTTCTTCTGACCTCCTGCCATCATCAAAGGGTTTGATCCACGACCATACTCTCCGTTATGAGATCCAAGTACCTGATTCAAACAATGCATAAATACTTGCATCAATTCTCAAGGCATAAACCATTCAAACTTAAACTCAAAGATTGAACTGGTTACTCCCCTGCATATTTGTGGAATGTTGGTGAGGAGTGTCTGCCTTCTTGGCTTGTGGACTTGAATCTCTCACCCATTCCTTTTCACAGCAGCCACTGCATTGTCTTCTTGAGTCTCCAACTTGGTGGGGAGACTTTACAACCTTCTGATCAGCCTCTTTAGCACCTTCTCTTAAGGCACACTGGATGGACAGCCTTGTTGTTGCTAAGCCAAGTATCACATGCTGGTTGGAGTCTTCTTGAATCCTTGCAATGGCTTGAAGAATGGACATTGGCTTCTCATTTAACACCCTCCCAAGCTTGACCTGAGAATGAGAGTATATGGTCAAGCTTGGAAGATGAGACCAATGATCACCAATGCCTTGAAACCACTGCCCTCTTGGCTTGAATGGTGGTCTTTTCTCTTGAGTGTACTTCCTTTCCACCCTCTTGGCATCAGGTAAGACACAGTCCAGATCATGGAAGCTCAATCACACGCTCAATCACATGGTTGCAATGGGTTCTAGATGGCTTCTTTGATCCGGTAGCAATAAGTAATGCAAGAGTGAACTCCACCACTTGCAAACTCCAATTATGATCAGAGTGAACTCCATTTCTGATCTCTGGTGAGGCAATGGACGACTTGAACCTTCAGGAGTGCTCACCATTACCCCTCCTCAAGCTTGATCAGAGTATATGTGAAGGACCAAGCTTGGAAGTGAGCAATACTGAACTTGAACCGAGGAGCAAACAGTCCCAACACCTGGCTTAAACAACTGATCCATCCTTGGTCTCTGCTCCAATGCCTTACACCACCATTCTTCCTTGTGTGTCTCTTGAACCAGGAGCTCAACACCCAAACAGGCTCGCTTAATTCAACGGGTTACACACAAGGTATGAAGATCCAGCATGGTGTATGGTTGGTCAACGTCTGGTCTGCCTCTCCATCAATCCTCCTTGAGGTATCTTCAAAGGACAGCCGTGTTCTGGCTCAACCAAGACTTATTACCATCTGACCTCTTCTCCAACAATCTCTCCATGGTCAGAATATACACCATGTGTAGCTCACGAACAGCATGGGCAAAATCTTCTTCTTTGTCTTGATTTGATGATGGACGAGAACAACACTTGTGTACCTGAAACATCACTCAAACTCCAGCAAGAATCAGACCACACACACTAGGATCAGCCCTTGATAACTCACCAAGTCTGATCCCAATGTTTTGAGAAAAATGCAATGGACAGAAGAATCTAAACAACTCATTCAGTTCAACTCCATGCACACATCAGTAACTTGCTCAGGTATGATAACTCATCAATAACAAGGCAATTAGGAATTTTATCAATTTAATGACAAGCACAGAGAGTAGACAACTCATATATCTCATTATGCAAAACATGAATGCAGTCAAGACCGGGAAACTCTCCAGACCTCTAGCAATGCAACAAGAGACAACACAGTGGCTAAACAACTAGCTTATACCACACACAATTCAGATTAATGATTCTAGAACAGAAACTAGACAAAACCATGCTAGCAAGCTCAAAGAATCCTAGAACAATACACACCGACTCTTAAGTATCATTGGACGAAACTAGGTTCAACAACTCTAGCAACTTTAAACTGTCCTTAGAATACCAAGCATCACTCAACACAACCAAACATATTAATATAAGCTATACTCAAGGGAAAGAGGTTTAAATTATAACCAAGGAACCTGAGCTGGTTCCTTGAACCTCCAGGCACAGTTCACTTGAACTTGCCATATTTGGAGTTTGGGTTCTCTAACCCACTCCATTTTCTTGTGTGTGCTTTCCTTTGAACCACTCATGCTTAAGACCCTCCTTTCTTCCTGACTACCAGGCGCCAGCTTCTGGAACACGAGAGAGATTCCATCTTGGAAAGAACATGAAAAGCGTATGCAGACTTGGTTAGGAGTATTGCTTGCCAAACAGCTCAGAACCTTCTTTCTCCAAGAGATCTCTTCATGCTGAACATGAGGAAGGATGACAGACCTTGGGAAGTCTCTAGACACGCCATGGTTGCAGTCTTCTTCCTCTTGAAGAGATTGAACCACTATCTAGGCAGAAACTCTCAATGGTTTTAAAAACAATGAGGGTGAGTTTGAACTTGATTCTTGGAAGACTTGTGAATTTCAGGAGCTTGGGAGCTCTGATACCATGTGAGAATAGATAGATTAAGGTGTGTGAGTGTATGTGAGAGTCTGGTTGAGACAGAACAAGAGAAAGACTGAAAGCGAGAGAATGAGTTTTTGGACAGATTGTACAAGCAGAGAGAATAAGAGTGTTTGAGAGTGTGAGTGAGACTGAGCTCGTGGGTAACAAAGAATAGAGAGTATGAAGAGTAAAAACCAGAGAATGAGAGAATTGGTGAAGGAGTTAACTTTCACTAAAGAGTATGAGAGATCAGAGAGTTTAAGAGAATTATGAGACTGTTTGTGAGAATAGAAACCAGAGTTAGAGATTGAAATGAGACGAGAAGAAGGTGAAAGAACTCCCCTCTCAGCTTACAATTTCGTGATACATGATGAATGGCTTTATAGCCAAAGTTACAAGACAAACAAACACATTAAACAACTAATAAAAGAGGGAATGAGTAAACAAATAATATTGTGGAAATCGAGAAGAGGCAGGCTGGGGGACAGTGAGCACGTCGGAATGAGAGACAATGACAGGTCCTAACAGCTCTTTGGTCAAGTTGACATGTGATCTCAGTTTGAATTCAAACTGATCTCCTTTGGCAAGCAGGATATATTCTTTTCTTGATGATTTTTCTTGGTCTTTGTAGGCAGGGAATTCCCGACTTTGCACCAACTTATCAAACCCTCACTTTGAACATTCTTGATCTTGATCCTGACTTTGCACATTCTCCTTTTAGTGATTCAAGGCTGACCCGACATTGCACACTTCATGATCTTTCTTGTGCATTCTCTGTGATCATTTCTTTTGCACTATCTTTGCACATGGACGCCTTGATCACTCTCATTCTGCTTCTTCCTTCTTCATTCCAACACTTGCCACTAGTCTTGTCTTCTTCCTCTCTGGTTGTCCATTTGCCTTGTACTTGATGGTGAAAAGTAGGCGGCTAGTGACTGCTTTCTTTCCTTTAGGAGCTCAGTCTCATACCAAGTATCATTCTTGATCATGGCTCCAACTTCATCTCAACAGAATCTCTCCACTCATCATGCTCCATTGCTTCTTCATAAGTCTTTGGAACATAATCTTGATCCAGATTGGTGATGAAGGCTACATGCTCTTGAGGATAACTAGCAAAGGAGCAGGCTGCTGGATAGGATGAGCTCTTGCATTCTTTGTTGAAGTATACTCGGTGTTAACAATTAGATGGATCTTTTCTCACTCTGGTACTTCTTCTTAATGGCTGAATCTGCTCCTCTATTACTGCCTCTTCCTGTCCTTGATCACCATCATACTGATCATCACTAGACTGATCAGATTCTGCTCCATCTTGATCATGAACTGAAGCTGAACCATCTTCGGTGTTTACGGTGTTGGTTCATGCTCATTGCCCCTCGAGGATCAGGATGGACTGGTTCAACACTTGGTGCTGCTTCTTCATTGTTGACAGCAACTGGTGGTGATGTAGTGGTTCTAAGCCTCACTGCCCCTAGGCTGAGTAATGCCTAAACTCTCGAGAATGGTTCTCGGGTTGTTTGCCTATCGATGGTTCTGTGAGAGATCTCTAAGACTTTCCCAGCTCTTCTCCTGTAGTACCCTTTGATTCTACAAACTTCACATCCCTTGAGACCATCACTCTTCTTGAATCTGGTACATAACACTTGTACCCTTTACGTGTGTGTGGTATCCTATGAACATAGCTTTGATACTCTTGGGATCAAGCTTGTTCCTTTGTTCACGGTACCAATACATAGCACACACACCCAAACACACGCAAATGATCTATGGGAGGCTGAGTCTTGTTTAATACCTGAAATGGAGAGACATCTTTGAGGACTTTGGTAGGAATCCGTTGATAAGATAGCATCAGAAACCACGACATCTCCCCAAAACCTCTTTGGGACATTGGTGTGGAACATCATGCTCCTTGCAACCTCCATAAGATGGCGATTTTTCCTCTCAACCACTCCATTTTGTTGTGGTGTGTATGGGCAGCTGGTCTGGTGAATAATACCATGTTTTGCTAAGTGTTGTTTGAAGGCATGGCTAGTGTATTCTCCCCATTATCGGACACAAAAATTTTATCTTGGAATTGAAATGGTTAGTGACATAGTTTTGGAAGTTTATAAAAGCTTCTAGGACCCTATCTTTGCTTTTAATCAGTGTGATCCAAGTATATTTTGATTTCTCATCTATGAATGTCACAAAATATTTATGATTTTCTCTAGAAACACAAGGTGAAGTCCAAACATCGAGTAAACTAGATCAAAACAATTCTCATAGATAGTCATAGATGAATGAAATCTTGATTTATGATGTTTACCAAGAATACAAGCCTCACAAGTTTCATTTTGCAAAGATAGATCAGGGAACATCAATTTTAAAGCATGAGAATGGGGTGGCCTAATCTAGCATGCCATAACACATCATTAGCTAAGGCGAAGCAGAATTAAAAGCATAAGTAGAATCTGATCTAAGCTTGGTATCTTCAAGGAAATACAGCTCTCCCTTGCTTACACCTTTGCCCAGCATCTTACTGGTCTTAATATCCTGAAAGCACACATCATTAGGACTAAAAATAACATTGCAATTTAAATCATTAGTTGCTCTTTTCACAGATAAAAGATTAGAAGCAAAGGCTGGCATGTAAAAGCTTGAGATTCTTTATCAAGCGATTGATTCCCTACTCCTTCTATTGGAATTCTATCACCATTTGCAATTACAACACTTCCTAGGGCAGGTTTAATATCACTAATCAGTTTAGCATCCCTAATCATATGATGAGAAGCTCCTGAATCAATGATCAATGGCCTAGCAGTGTGAGATGCATTATGGATAGAATTTAAAGCATTAATACTTTGGTTACCAGAGTTTGCATTGAGAGCCTTGATCAAGGCCTCAAGGTCTGACTTTCTGATGAATGTATCCTCCTGAGATGGTTGAGACAAGGCGTGGGAGGTGGAGCCACCAGTGTGGGTTGTAGAGGTCAAGGCTCTACCATCATTTCCCATGCGCATATAGCTGGGTGCTGGATATAAGATTTTCAGAGCCCTGGTCATGTATGTGTATGAAATCGCCATTAAAGGCTGTATAAGGTCTTGAACTAGTTGAATGAGAGGGTCTGATGAGAAAGAGATTTATATGGGGAATAAAGAGACTAGAAAGAGATTAGAGAGACTAAAGAGACTGAGAGATTAAGTGTTTAAATGCCTAGAGAGATTCATAGAGTTTCATAACTAAGAACAGAGTTTTCCATTCATGAAGGAGGAGGGGAAACCCCCCTCTCTCTCTTGAGTTTACAAATCGACATCTAAGCTTTTTAAATAAGGGAGACAGCTTTCTATTAGGGTTTTACAATCAGATACTTCACACATGTGTAGTCAAACCAGGAGGAGCCTAATTTTGAAATGCTTGGACCAGAATCTTCACATGCTTGGCCAATAGGAGTGTAGGGAGAGCCTAGGTCTTTACAGCTCACGCCAGCTTGCTCTTTGCTTGGGACGAGCTGTATGGATAAGAAACCTTATCCATAAACAGCTAAGAGAGTGCAACACCTTCCTGGTTACTTCCTAAGGCATTTTGAAATGCCAAACAGATCTTTCTCTCTTAAGCCGCCCTATCTGCTCTCTTCTCTTTGCCTTGATACTCAAGTCATGATCAGACCATGCTATGCGGACTCCTTGGCGTACAGCCCATGCCTAAGTTTGCACATCTCTGAAATGTGCTCAAATGGATGAATGTGAAAGTTTTGAGTCGACCATGTCCGTACGGTCCGTACGGTCGTCCGTACATGTCACCCTAACTTTGCATCATACTCCATTTCCTCCCAAACTCCTCCACATGCTACTCCACTTGTATCTGAACCCTTCTTATACATAGTCTCAACATTATACCAGCTTCTCACTTATAAAGCTTCATAGAACTCTTCTTAAGATCTTCAAGAGCTTTATTTATGTACAAGCTCCATTCTGCTCTTCAGTTCAACACTCCCCTCAAGCTTAACTCTAAGAGATCACGAGTTAAGCTTGGAACCTGAAGAGCTCCTCATTAAAAACCTCACCAAGGAAAACCCTTTGGGACAAAACCTTAATGAGGGAAAAAGAGTAGAGCCTTCAAGGCCTAGGGATTGGCATTGAGTCTTTGTGCCTTACCAGCAATGTAAGGGACACAAAGACTCGGATCATAACCCTCATGTGATGCAAGGTCGATCCCTCTTCCCTTGCTCATCACCAACACACCTTGTACTCTTCTTGAGACAGATCTTGGTCTCTCCCCTTTCCCACAACCTTCCTGTTGTGCTCAAGTGCTCAGACTCTCTGACCTTCCTTGATAGATACAAGCTGAGTCTTGGCTGCTTCTTCTTCATGAGTCACCACCTTGTTGCTTGAACTACATGAGGATGATTCAGCTTCTCTCCAATCACCTCAACACTAGAAGCCGTCTTGGAGATTGCTTCTTCATCCTTCATCACACTACAACAGGTTGCCTCCTCTCCTTGAATAACCGCCAAGTACTCTCATCAAGCCTTCTCAACACTCCCCTCAAGCTTGACCATGTGGAACAAGTCAAGCGGAAGGAAGTTTCTTGATCCTCCACAATTGCTCACTGCCGTCCACCTTCTTGACCGGCTTCTCCAAGATCATTGAAGCTTCTCAACACTCCCCTCAAGCTTGACAGTGTGGAACAAGTCAAGCTTGGGAGGATAACTTCATGATCTACACTTGCCTCATTGCACCACCTTGAACTTCGCCATCTTGACTGGATTGCTTATGGAAGCTTCGCCTCTTCAGTCACCTCACCATAGAGGCGCACTGATAGAGTCTTCATCTTCTCACAGCCAAGAGCACTCTGACTACTCTCTTGCCTGAACCGCCACTGCCTAGACCGGATGGCTCCTTCTTCAGTTGCTTGCAATGGACACCTTCTTCTCTTTTGCTTAGGCACTCCACTGCCTAGACCGGATGGCTCTTGAACCAACGACTTCGGATGGCTCCTTCGAACCAACAGACTCGGATGGCTCCTTCGAACCAACAGACTGCTCTTAACTCCCCTCCTCAAGCTTGGATCGGATTGGAAGTCCAAGCTTGCAAGTGAGCTAGTGAGTCTTCACACCAGTGGCGCATCACCACATGTGTACCATTTTTGCATGGAACCTCCTTCTACCTTTCTACTCGGATGGATGGTGAGCTAAGGACACTTCTTGTGAACCTGAAACAACACTCAAACTCCAGCAAAGATCAGAAACAATTGCATTGGGTCACCGATGCATCATCAAGTTTGAACACCAATGTCTTTAAGCAATGCACAAGATTAAACTAGACATTTTAAAGTTCTAATCTTTGCAAGCAAACTCTCTAAGCACAAGCAAGATCATTCAGATTCAATACAAGCTACTTAGGCAATTTTAAAGCTCCTTTTACTGCTCCTTAGACATGAGTCTAATAGCATCAACACAAGCAGCCAAGATGATAATATGCACTAGCCATTATCGTTTCATTCATGAATGCATCAGATCAAGACACTACAATCTGCTACATTCATTAAGAAGGAGGCCAACATCACTATCATCCACCAACATCGACAAAGCATTACTTTCAATCGATTTCAAGTTCATGAGCAAGCAGGATTCAAACAATGACATCTCATATTCAAGAAAACTCATAACCAAACTGGAGCAAGCATTTCACTCTTCAAACACTAAACAAGCCTTTTAAGCATCCTGGGACAGAACAAGCTATTTCATATAGCAATAAGCAATTATCCGAGTTTTCAATCAATACACATCACAACAACCAGGCGCAGCCACAAGTTTCATTTCAAGAGAGATAGAATGGCTTACAAACAAGGAACCAGCTAGTTCCTTGAGCCTCCTTACCATTCGGTCATGCTCTTTTGATGGACTGGAGCTGTTGAATCGTCACAACTAACCCCTCCTGATGTTCATGACCGCTGCTTAACCTTCTCACCACCAAAGGTTCCACCTTTCTTCATTGTCTCAACTCGCCAGCTTCGGAACAAGGAAAGCTCTCTTCTTGAAAGGTTCCATCTTGAGCAACGAGTTGGCTCGTCTTGTATGGACAGGAAAGGAAAGGAACCGCCTTGATAAACCTCCATAGCTTCAAACACCTTCTTCTTGAAGAGATAGAGCGAACTGGACAGATCTTCATGGTTTGGACTTAAGGTGAGGCCAGACTTGTGACTTGGATCGAAAGCTTCAGCTCGAGTTCTCTCATGAACCTGGCTCACGATATATAAGATTTTGAGCCACGAGCATGTATGTGTATGAAATCGCCATTAAAGGCTGTATAAGGTCTTGAACTAGTTGAATGAGAGGTCTGATGAGAAAGAGATTTATATGGGGAATAAAGAGACTAGAAAGAGATTAGAGAGACTAAAGAGACTGAGAGATTAAGTGTTTAAATGTCTAGAGATTCAGAGAGTTTCATAACTAAAACGAGTTTTCCATTCATGAAGGAGGAGGAAACCCCCTCTCTCTCTTGAGTTTACAAATCGACATCTAAGCTCTTTAAATAAGGGAGACAGCTTTCTATTAGGGTTTTACAATCAGATACTTCACACATGTGTAGTCAAACCAGGAGGAGCCTAATTTTGAAATGCTTGGACCAGAATCTTCACATGCTTGGTAAGTGTAGGAGAGCCTTGGTCTTTACAGCTCACGCCAGCTTGCTCTTTGCTTGGGACAAGCTGTATGGATAAGAAACCTTATCCATAAACGGCTAAGAGAGTGCAACACCTTCCTGGTTACTTCCTAAGGCATTTTGAAATGCCAAGCGGATCTTTCTCTCTTAAGCCTCTCCTGCTCTCTTCTCTTTGCCTTGATACTCAAGTCATGATCAGACCATGCTGTACGGACTCCTTGGCCGTACATCCCATGCCCTAAGTTTGCACATCTCTGAAATGTGCTCAAATGGATGAATGTGAAAGTTTTGAGTCGACCATGTCCGTACGGTCCGTACTGTCCGTACGGACGTCCGTACATGTCACCCTAACTTTGCATCATACTCCATTTCCTCCCAAACTCCTCCACATGCTACTCCACTTGTATCTGAACCCTTCTTATACATAGTCTCAACATTATACCAGCTTCTCCTTACTTATAAAGCTTCATAGAACTCTTCTTAAGATCTTCAAGAGCTTGCCCTATTTATGTACAAGCTCCATTCTGCTCTTCAGTTCAACACTGGATGCTCCTGAGCTCTTGCTTCATGGACTCTGGTCTGGCTGTATTTATTTGCTGAGGCTGGCCTGAGATGAGGATGCAGAATCCAGCAGTTGGTTTTGGAGTGGCCTTTGTACTTGCAATGCTCACAAGTCACTGACTTGTCTCCTCCTTCTCTTGGCTTGAAGTGAGCCTTGTTAGCTGAAGCACTCTCCACCTTCTCAACCTTATGTGCCATAGATTAAGATTTCTAAGTATCTTAAGCCATAGAAATAGATTGATCAGAGATTTGATGGAGATTAAGAAGATTTAAGAGATTAGAGAGAGAGATTATGAGAGATTAAAGACTAAGAACATTTCTGGATAATGAGAGAGACTTCTTATTATTTGCTTAATCATAATGAGGAGAGTGTTTACATATTTATACAAGAAGCATAAGGCTGATTACGGTTCAAAGGAAGAAGCTCAAGCATGTGAAGTCAAAGGAGTGGGCTTAATTCAAACTCTGGCCAATGATTGTGCTCACCGCGTTCGACAGGCTGTCAGCTTGCCAGACCTTGCCAGCCTGTCCTGCTCGTTCCTCATCCTTCTCAACGGTCAGAAATGATCAGGTGAAGGCTTGGTTGCTGCAAGGAGTAACCGGGTAACTTCTTATGGTAAATGGGTGAAGACACCTTTGCGGTCATGTGTAATGCGGATCCCACATCCGTGCACAGCCTGCTAAGTTGCACTTCACCCATTTCTCTCTTCCAGCATATAACCTGATTGATCCCTTCACTGCCCATCCGTGCAGGGCGTACCATCATCCGTCTGAGGCCGTACAACACCCTAAGTTTGCACTCACTCTCTTCTTCTCCTTATGATCCCAACACTCCATATCTTCTTATATCAATGTGAAACCCTCTTCCTCACTCCCCTCAAGCTTGACCATATGGAACAAGTCAAGCTTGGACAGCCATGAGATCTTCCTCATTAAAAACCTCACCAAGGAAAACCCATTGGGACAAAACCTTGATGAGGGAAAAGAGTAAAGATCTCATGACTAAGGATCAGCTCTTCATCTTCCCAAGATCAATGAGGCCCAAGCGGATGTGAATCCAGCAGTTGGTTTTGGAGTGGCCTTTGTACTTGCAATGCTCACAAGTCACTGACTTGTCTCCTCCTTCTCTTGGCTTGAAGTGAGCCTTGTTAGCTGAAGCACTCTCCACCTTCTCAACCTTATGTGCCATAGATTAAGATTTCTAAGTATCTTAAGCCATAGAAATAGATTGATCAGAGATTTGATGGAGATTAAGAAGATTTAAGAGATTAGAGAGATTATTATGAGATTAAAGACTAAGAACATTTGGATAATGAGAGAGACTTCTTATTATTTGCTTAATCATAATGAGGAGAGTGTTTACATATTTATACAAGAAGCATAAGGCTGATTACGGTTCAAAGGAAGAAGCTCAAGCATGTGAAGTCAAAGGAGTGGGCTTAATTCAAACTCTGGCCAATGATTGTGCTCACCGTTCGACAGGCTGTCAGCTTGCCAGACCTTGCCAGCCTGTCCTGCTCGCGTTCCTCATCCTTCTCAGCGGTCGAAATGATCAGGTGAAGGCTTGGTTGCTGCAGGAGTAACCGGGTAACTTCTTATGGTAAATGGGTGAAGTTTCACCTTATGCGGTCATGTGTGCGGATCCCACATCCGTACAGCCTGCCCTAAGTTTGCACTTCACCCATTTCTCTCTTCCAGCATATAACCTGATTGATCCCTTCTGCCCATCCGTGCAGGCCGTGCCATCATCCGTGCAGGGCCGTACAACACCCTAAGTTTGCACTCATCTCTTCTTCTCCTTATGATCCCAACACTCCATATCTTCTTATATCAATGTGAAACCCCTCTTCTCAACACTCCCCTCAAGCTTGACCATATGGAACAAGTCAAGCTTGGACAGCCATGAGATCTTCCTCATTAAAAACCTCACCAAGGAAAACCCATTGGGACAAAACCTTGATGAGGGAAAAGAGTAAAGATCTCATGACTAAGGATCAGCTCTTCATCTTCCCAAGATCAATGAGGCCCAAGCGGATGTGAATGGACTCCATTGTCTTCTGCCTTGCTGCTTTGTGAACACATCAGCCAGCTGGTCTTCACTTCGGTGTAACAAGGTAAGATCACTCCAAGCACTATCATCTCCCTCACTTTGTGGCATCAACTTCAATATGCTTGGTTCTTTCATGGAAGACAGAGTTGGATGCAATGTGGATTGCAGCCTGGTTGTCACAGTGCATAGTCATGGCGTAGCTTGATCTATCTCCAAGTGCTTCAGTATCCCTTTGATCCAAACCAGCTCGTTTGTCGGCTTCAGCATGGCTCTATACTGCTTCTGCACTTGAACATGAGACCACCTTCTGCTTCTTGCTCTTCCAAGTGACTAAGTTCCCACCAATGAATGTGCAATAGCCAGTAGTTGATCTTCTATCTGATCTATCTCCTGCCCAATGCATGCAGCCTACCACCATACGTGCTTCGTTGCAACCCATCCACACACCAAGTTCTTGTGTTCCATTCAGATACATAAGCAATCTTTCTACCATGCGCCAATGATGCTCTTTTGGAACTTGCATATGCTGGCTCACCTGATTCACAGCAAAGCAAATATCAGGTCTAGTAATGGTCAAATAGATTAGCTTACCCACTAGCTTTCTATAAAGCTTTGGATCATGAAATGGCTTCTGTCTTCAAGCTCCCCTCGTGGAACTTTATACCCATCTTCCATGGGCATTTTGGCTGTCTTTCCTCCATAAGCACCTGCATCTTTCAAAAGATCAAGTGTATATTTCCTTTGAGAATGAACAAGCCTTCCTAGCTCTACATAACTCAATGCCAAGGAAGTATTTCATTTCTCCCAAATCTTTAATCTCAAACACAGATTTAAGATATTCCTTGGTAGCCTTGATACCATCTTTATCACTGCCAGTGATGATGATATCATCAACATACACAAGAAGAACAATAATACCTGCTGGTGTGACAAGAGTGAATAGGGTGTGATCAAGCTCAGACTTCCTGAATCCTCTTCCATTCAAGGTAGTGCTGAGTTTGTGATACCAAGCTCTAGGGATTGCTTAAGGCCGTAGATAGCTTTCTTTAGCCTCAAGACATTTCCTTCTTCACTAAGTGTTCAAGACCAGGAGGTGGATGCATATAACCTCATCTTCAAGCTCTCTTGTAGGAAAGCATTCTTCACATCCATTTGCCAGAGATCCCACTCAAGGTTCACAGCCAAAGAGCACAATCCTAATAGTATGGAGCTTGGCAACAGGTGCAAATGTATCAATGTAGTCTTCTCCATAAGTTTGAGTGAAACCCCTTGCTACCAGCCTTGTGCGCTATCTATCTTCCCATTTGGAAGGTACTTGATAGTGAAGATCCATCTACTAGACAGCTCTCTTTCCTTTTGGTAAGGCACTCTCATACCATGTATCATTCTTGATCATAGCATCAGCCTCAGCATTAGAATCCCTCCATTCTTGTATCAGCATTGCCTCTTCATAGCTTCTTGGGACATAGCTCTCATCTAAGCTTACTTGAAGGCATAATGCTCTTCTGGATATTGAGCAAAGGAGCACACAGCTTGAAGGATGCTCCACAGCCTGGGCATTGTAGTACACTCGCTGTTTACCCAGTTGGAAGGATCCTTCCTTATCCGTGTGCTTCTCCTCAAAACTGGTACTGGTGATTGTTGTTGTTCACTTTGCACACCTTGCATTTCATCCTCCTGTGCTTGCACATGCACTTCTTCTTGAACCTCACTCGGATCAGACTCTTCTTGATGATCTCTAGACTCCACCTGAATCACCACCTTGATCATGAAAGCTAGAGCTCTCTTGACCACTTGAACTCTCTCCCATTCCTTGGTTAAGAGTTTCTGATTCACTGCCCCCTCATGATCAAGGGTGGGGACATGAATATCATCAGTAGCAGCACTCCTTGGACACCATCAGCAGCATAGTAGGCCCTTCCTGGTCTACTTCCTCCACTTTGGCCTTGGTTCATATTAATCCCAAGATTCTCCAAGATTGTCCTCAATATACTGGCTCTATCTGAAGTTAAATCCTTCAGATCTTCCTGGTTCTTTTCTTCATAAGTAGCCTTTCTTCTACAAACTTCACTTCTCTTGAAACCATTACCCTCCTAGTGTCTTCATCATAGCATTTGTATCCTTTCTGACTTGAGGAGTAACCAATAAACATAGCTTTGGTGCTCTTGGCTTCAAGTTTGTTTCTCAATTCACCGGAACCATGACATAGCAAGACACCCAAAGACCTGAGATGAGTCAGTACTGGCTTGTACTTGTTGAGCACCTCAAATGGTGACTTCCCATGCAACACAAGAGTAGGTGTTCGGTTGATCAAGTAACAAGCAGTAACCACAGCATCACCAGAATCTTTTAGGAACATTGGCCTGAAACATCATGGATCTTGCAACTTCCATTAAGTGCCTGTTCTTCCTCTCAGCCACTCCATTTTGCTGTGGAGTGTAGGACAACTAGTTTGATGAAGAATGCCACTCAGATAGGTGTTCCTTGAATGCATTGCCCGTGTACTCTCCTCCATTATCAGACCTGAAAATCTTGATCTTGGCTTGATAATGGTTAGTCACATATGATTGAAAATTTTAAATGCATCAAGCACCCTATCTTTGGTTGGAATTAAAGTTAACCAGGTGTATTTGGATTTTCATCAATGAAAGTGACATAATATTTCTGGTTTTCCCTAGATAAGCAAGGAGCAGTCCAAACATCGAGTGCACAAGATCAAAACACTTATCATAGATAGTAGAAGAGTTTGGGAAAACAGTTTTACAATGCTTGCCTAAAATGCAAGCTTCACAATCATTATTCTCAAAAGAAACACCTGGCAACATCAGTTTTAAAGCCTTATTATGAGGGTGTCCTAGTCTAGCATGCCACAATGCATTTTTGCTAAGACTAGTAGAAACGAGAAGAAAGCAACTAAAATTTGAAACAGCAACAGCAGAATTCAGATTCTCAAGAACATAAAGATCTCCTTTGGTTTCCCACTTCCCAGCACCTTGCTACTCTCAATATCCTGAAATTTCACACTGTTAGGACTGAAAATGACATTACAATTTAGATCAGTAGCACACTTTTCAGATAATAAATTAGAAGTGAAATCAGGCATATAAAGAGCTTTAGAGTCTTTATCAAACAGCTGAGCTTCCTATTCCTTTGATAGGAATTTTAGCACCATTGCTATCATCACATTGCCATGGGCAGGCTCAATGCTAGTGATCAGCTTAGTGTCACTAATCATATGATGAGATGCACCAGAATCAACAATGAGAGGTTTATATGAACATGGAGATGACTTAGCGAGATGAGCAAGAATATTAGATGGCTTATATGTATGAGCAGAATCATATGCATGATCAATCCTATCAATATCACAATTTCTAAGATGATCATGTATGTTTATTGAACTATCAGTACTAGCAATCATGGATGCACCAAAGGAGTACCCAAAGGTGTTACCATTATCCTTGAAGAGTTTGATGAGAGCATCCAAGTCTGATCTCTTCAAGTACTCTCCATCATTGTTGCCTCTTGAGCTAGAACCGGATATAAGCCACTAAGGACTTCCCATTGTCCACTTCCATTTCCTGATTCTTGCTTGAGCTTGCCACCATTAGCCTCTCCCAAATGTGCCTTTGCCTCCTTGTTGAATTTGGCGGTTTCAAATGGGGATGAAGTATCCAGCATTGACTCCTCTTGTGACCTTGCTTCTGCAATGATCACAGTTCCCATTGAACTTCTCATACTTCCCATGTACAGCCTTGTTAGCTTGTGATACCTCTCCTTGCTCAGCGTGTGATGCCTGATTTGCCAAAGCCAGCTCCTTTCCTTCTTGCCAAACAATCCCATGGAACCATGCTCCTTTTGGATCCGGCACACTTCTTCCAAGTCGGGTGTATCATCCCTCAGCATATGTTGAATGAGACCTCCATAGGCTGGGTTTAAGGTGAGTAGCAGACCAAACACCTTGTCTTGCTCCTCCTTTTGTTGAGCTCATCATTAGTATTTTCGGCCTCGGCATTTCTAGCTCGACCATAAAGCTCTGAACTTTCCCAAATGCTTCTCAAAGTCCATGTCCTCTTGCACCAGATTGTTAAGCTTGCTTTACTTCAAACACTCTGCTCAGATTTGATGTATTCCCATACACCTTCTTCAATGTGTCCCAGCTCCTTCTTGGTTTCACAATAGCTGTAGGCTTCCATCGAGTTCTGTTCCAAAGATGCAAGAAGAGCTGAGAGCACAATGCACTCCTCTTGTTGCCATTTCTCAAGCATCACTTGAGTCCTCTTGAACATCCTCACCTTGAGTAATAAGCTTTGGAGCTTCTCCAGTTGTGATGTGTTTCAACAACCCTTTGCTTCCGACAGCATTCCTGGCCATCCTTGACCACACAAGATAGTTATTCCCTTTGAAAGTAGCAGCAACCTTCATGTAGACTCCACCACCTTCCATTGCTTGAAAAAGACTTCAACTTGTATCAACACACCACACAAGTTGATAAAGTTCTGAGCTTTCAGATTAAATCTTCAAGACAACCTCAAAGACTTCTCCTTTAGCTCATACAAACACCAAACACTCCAAGGTCTGAACTTTAAGCTTGAATCTTCAATAATGCCTCAAAGCTTCCACCTTTAGAACTCTTCTTCTTCACGCAAACACCACACAAGACTCTTGAGACCACCAGTAAGCTTTGCCACCAAGGAACCAACTTGAGAACAGATCTCAAAGAACAAACACCAACAGCCACAGAAACAAGTTTCTCAAAGATCTAGCACACCAATCTTCAAGAACACACACGGATACCTTAAGAACACAGGTTGAAAAGCCAACCTGGCTCTGATACCATAAGATTTCTAAGTATCTTAAGCCATAGAAATAGATTGATCAGAGATTTGATGGAGATTAAGAAGATTTAAGAGATTAGAGATTATGAGAGATTAAAGACTAAGAACATTTCTGGATAATGAGAGAGACTTCTTATTATTTGCTTAATCATAATGAGGAGAGTGTTTACATATTTATACAAGAAGCATAAGGCTGATTACGGTTCAAAGGAAGAAGCTCAAGCATGTGAAGTCAAAGGAGTGGGCGCTTAATTCAAACTCGGCCAATGATTGTGCTCACGTTCGACAGGCTGTCAGCTTGCCAGACCTTGCCAGCCTGTCCTGCTGCGTTCCTCATCCTTCTCCAGCGGTCAGAAATGATCAGGTGAAGGCTTGGTTGCTGCAAGGAGTAACCGGGTAACTTCTTATGGTAAATGGGTGAAGTTTCACCTGCATGCGGTCATATGTACGGATCCCACATCCGTACAGCCTGCCCTAAGTTTGCACTTCACCCATTTCTCTCTTCCAGCATATAACCTGATTGATCCTTCACTGCCCATCCGTACAGGCCGTACCATCATCCGTACAGGCCGTACAACACCCTAAGTTTGCACTCACATCTCTTCTTCTCCTTATGATCCCAACACTCCATATCTTCTTATATCAATGTGAAACCCCTCTTCTCAACATAGATAAGTCTCCCTTTCCACCTCCAAAGAGTCCATCTGAGCCTATCTCCTTTTGTAGCTGAGCACATACTTCATCATAGCTTGGAAGCTCCTTTTCTCTTAAAATGTGTCTGACCACATCATTGAAGCTTGGGCTGAGTGTGAAGAGCAGTCCAAAGATCTTGTCTTGCTCACGCCTGGCTTCAATTGTCTCAGGGTCATTGGAGCTTGGCCTTAGCATCTCCAGCTCAGACCATAGCTGACTATACTTCCCAAGGTGTTTGGTGAAGTCTCCTTCTTCTTGCTGCAAAGTGTTGATGGCTCTCTTCACTTCATAGATTCTGGTAAGGTTTGAAGTGTTACCATACACTCTTTGTAGTGTTGACATGAAGCAAATAAGAGATTCAATATCAGACATGAACCTATAGAAGGCATTGATGAAGAGAGCAAGGCAAGACACGTTTGTGGTGTGATCAAAGAACTACTGTCCGTACAAGTTATGATCACTCAACCTACCGTGGCTTGCAGAACAGAAAGACTTAGCCTAAGAGGAGCAGTATTTAAATGAGCTAGAAGTGTGGAGCATAATAGGCACAAGAGTAAGAGAGTTAGGGAAGTGTCGGGTGGACTTAAGGAGAATCGAGGAGAGAGACGTTGTGAAAGGTCACTTTCACTCCAGCTTAACGAGCGACCGGCCAGAACTCTCCCATTTGTTTATTGCTCATTGTACTATCTCTTAATTGTTTAATTGTTTCTCTCATGGCAACTTGCGATCTGTCTTGCCTTTAAATAGCTGTAACATGTTCTAAATTTATCTAAGGAAATATGTTCCTCTTTAGTCATTCATCTCTCTTTCTTTGAACTCTCTCTCTCTTTATCTCTCTCTCAGTTCAAATCCTTCTTGCTCATAATCTGCAACACAAATCTACCCTATTCTTCTTATAATCTTACATGGTATCGAGCAACAAGCTCTTGAACCTACTCTTCTTCATAAAATACTCGTTCTTAATTCTCTCCATCTCTTAAATCCTTCTCTCTCCTGTTCTTGTGTTCTTGGCGGTGAAGGCAAAGATGGATAGCAACAACAACAACAACCGGACGCTCAGCATTCTGTGACCTTAAAGGGAGTTAACTACCTCTTATGGGCCAGGATGGTGAAGAACCCTTGGAGGAAAAGGTTTATGGAGCCATGTCTCACAGAAACAGCTCCAAACAAACTATCCAGGAGAAGATGGAAAGGAGATGGTGGTTGCTGATGAAGGTAAATGGGGTCAGGAAGATCTCATGGTGCTCACAGCCCTCCTTAGCTCCCTGGAACCAGCTATTATGGAGTCTTACTCATACTGTGAGACCACCAAGCAGCTGTGGGATACACTCTACAAAGTGTATGGAAATGTCTCCAACCTTACTAGAGTTTTTGAAGTGAAAAGGGCCATCAATGCTCTCAGCCAGGAGATGAGGAGTTTCAACCTCATTTCGCAAGTATAGGTCTCTTTGGGGAGTTGGAGTTACTAAGACCTCACACAACTGATCCAGCCACCCTCTTAACAAGGCGTGAAGAGAGGACAAAGTGTTTGATCTATTGCTCACTCTAAACCCATCTTATGGAAGCCTGATTAAGCACATCTTGAGAGCTGATAAGCTACCTGACCTGGATGAAGTATGTGCTCAAATCCAGAAGGAGGAAGCTCGATAGGCCTGTTTGGGAGTAAAGGAGACTTAACTATGGCTCACCAAGCTGAGGAAGCATGGCAAACAAAGGCTGACACAAGCGGATGAGAAGAAGGTCTTGATATGTGAGCATTGCAGAAGAAAGGCCACATGAAAGACAAGTGCTGGATTCTCCACCCTCACCTTAAGCCAAACAAGTTCAAGGAGCCAGCTTTCGGGATGCAAGAGCCCACCTCTCAACGATGGAAATGAACCAGGTGACTCCAAGCTCAGTGTGCTCAATAATAATGGTGGAGGAAGTGCTATGGCCTCTACATCAATGTACTCCACGGCAGGACCAACCAGGATGAGATAATCAGTGCTCTCATCAAGGCCTTGAAAGATAACTCGGTATACCTAAAACTCTTGGTTTTCACACAATGCTTCTTGTCACACTCTGAGAATTCTAGAAACATTTTAGAAATACTAGACCATTGATTATTGACTCTGGTGCTTCTCACCACATGATTAGTGATTCTAGTTTAATTAAAAATGTGAAACCAGCATTAGGGAATGTGATGATAGCAAATGGTGATAAAATTCCTATAAGAGGTATAGGTGAATTGAAATGTTTGATAAAGTATCTAAGGCATTCTACATGCCCACCTTTGCTTCAAACTGGTTTCGTTAAAAGGCCACAAATGATTTAAATTGCCATGTTACATTCACCCCTAATGAAGTTTATTTTCAGGATATTGAGTCATAAGTTGCTTGGCAAGGGTGTAACCAAGGGAGACTTGTATTTGCTTGAGGACACTTTCGACTGACTTCTGATTTATCTTGCTATTTCAATTCGTTTCTCAATTCCTAAAGATGTAATATGGCATGCTAGATTAGGACATCCTCATTCGTGCCTTGAACATCCTGTTACCTAGCATTTCTTTTAAAAGTGATTGTGAGGCTTGTATCTTAGGAAAGCATTGTAAGAGTGTCTTTCTAAATCAATGACCATCTATGATAATTGCTTTGATTTAATTCATTCTGATGTGTGGACTGCCCTTGTGCATCTAGAGAACAACATAAATACTTTGTGACATTCATAGATGAAAAATCTAAATACATGGATCACACTGTTGCAATCAAAAGATAGGGTGCTAGAAGCTTTTAAAATTTTCAAAACTATGTCACTAACCATTTCAATGTTAAGATTAAGATTCTTAGATCAGATAATGGTGGTGAATACACTAGCACAGCCTTCAAACAACATCTAGCTGCCCATGGGATCATCCAACAAACCAGTTGCCCTTACACACCTCAACAAAATGGTGGTGAGAGAAAGAATAGGCACTTAATGGAGGTAGCTAGGAGCATGATGTTCCATGGTAATGTGCCTAAAAAGATTTTGGGGAGATCGCAGTAGTCAACCACTTACCTTATCAACCGCACACACTACAAGAGTGCTTCAAGATGTCACTCCATATGAGGTACTGACCAAAACCAAACCTAAAATAGATCATTTCGTGTGTTTGGGTGTGTGTGCTTTGTCTTAGTTCAGGAGAACTCAGAAACAAGTTAGAGGCCGAAGCACAAAGGCAATGTTTATTGGGTATTCAACACATCAGAAAGGGTACAAATGCTATGTTCCAGACACAGGAGAGTGTTAGTCTCCAGGGATGTCAAGTTCATAGAATCAACAGGCTATTATGAGGAGCAGTTGGGGAGAACTCAAGGATCTATCTCAATGCCCTCGAGGCAGAGCCAACAACAGAGTAATCATGGAAAGGCATCAGTTTACCAAGGGAACCAGAGAAGGTCAGGAAGGAACCCACACACAAGCTGTAGAAGAGGCAGTAGAAGATGTGGAAGTTCCTCATCCTGATCATGAGGGGTAATGGAAATGATGAGCAGTCTCGCCGCTCGCTGAAGACAACTCAGTAGTTCATGATCAAGATGAGATACAACCAGAATCAGACACTGAGATTCAAGTGGAGGCAGACCATGGAAATGAAGCAGAACCTGAGCAGATACAGCCCTTGAGAAGGAGCACCAGGATCAGGAGACCAGCTTCAAAGCTGGATCAACACAAGAGTATACTTCAATCTGAAGCTAGCTCATCCAACCAGTGCTGTTTGCAAACGCCAACTATCGGAAGAGCATCAAACATTTATCAGTGAGTTGGATCAAGAATATATTCAAGGACATATGAAGAAGAAGCTATGCAACATGAGGAATGGAGCATCGGTTGGAGATGAGATGGGAGCCATGATCAAGAATGACACATGGTTTGAGACAGCCCTTCCCAAAGGAAAGAACCAACGGGCTGTTATATACAATCAAGTATGGAGCCAATGGCAAGCCAGAAAGAAGGAAGACAAGATTAGTGGCAAGAGGGTACACTCAGGTCTATGGTGAAGATTATCTAGACACCTTTGCACCGTGGCTAAGCACACTATAAGGATCCTCATCTCTTGCTGTCAACCCGAGTGGGATCTATGGCAGATGGATGTGAAGAATGCCTTTCTTCAAGGAGAGTTGGAAGATGAAGTCTACATGAGACCACCTCCTGGCCTAGAAGATATGGTGAAACCAGGAAATGTCTTAAGACTAAAGAAGGCTATCTATGGCTTGGCAATCTCCAAGAGCCTGGTACCACAAACTAAGCACAACACTCAATGGGAGAGGTTTTGTGAAGTCTCAAGCAGATCATTCTCTCTTCACACTGACCAGCATCCAAGGCATTGTAGTCATCTTGGTGTATGTGGATGATATCATCATCACTGGTAATAACCAGGAAGGTATCTCCTCAACTAAAGCTTACCTTAAAACAGCCTTTGATATTAAGGACTGGGAGAGTTAAAGTACTTCCTAGGGATTGAATTGTGCCGATCCAAGGAGGGCCTCTTCTTATCCCAAAGGAAGTACACACAATATTTTAAATGAGGCAGGAGATCTTGGAGGTAGACAGGCCAAAACACCATTAGAAGAAGGCTACAAGGTGCTTTGCGAGGGGGAGTATGATGTATTAATTTATATAATTACTGTTTACTTGTATTCTCTGATGTTCGAGTCTAATGAAACTACTATTGAATCTTTAATAGGTTATCTCCTCTTTCCGTCTCCTTTTGTTTTATTGTAATATAGTTTCGATCTTAGGATCGATGTTTTCTTCGAATAGCGGATAATAAATTTTGCATAGGTGATTTTGTTTTGGTTTTCAAACCAAATTAGGATATGTTGTTCAAGTTTATTTTCGGTTTGGTTTGAATTTAATAAAATCCTGATCATGTTTTGATCGGTTTTATCTTTTACCTTCCACTCGTTTTAATTCTAATCCCGTTGATTTCTAAGCAGAAACCTTTTTCACGGTTCACTTCAATCACTT
>JAAMPC010000103.1:0-95000 GCA_016771965.1 Brassica carinata
TCTCTTTTTGGGTGCCAGGTACGCACCGCGTTTTTGAGGGTAAGAACCGGATAGATTCATTAATTTCAGATATTGGGGATTGGGGAGCGACTGCAGTGACGATTCATGGGCGGTCAAGACAACAACGTTATAGCAAGTCTGCGGATTGGGACTATATATACAAGTGTACCAAAATGCTTCCCCTAACCTACAAGTTGTAGGAAATGGAGATGTGTACTCTTATTTAGACTGGAACAAACACAAGTCTGACTGTCCTGAGTTGTCTAGCTGCATGATTGCTCGTGGAGCACTAATCAAGGTGTGTATATGACCTTACTATTAAATCATACGATAGTATCTCTCAATGTTTTTATTTTTTAAAACTTGTGCAGCCTTGGATATTTACTGAAATAAAAGAGCAACGGCACTGGGACATTACCTCCGGGGAAAGGCTTAACATCTTAAAGGACTTTGTACGTTTTGGTCTTCAACATTGGGGATCCGACACAAAAGGTAATATAATGATACACACGGAATGGAATTGAAACTACCTTTTACTGGTTTGCGTATTCCCTTGTGGCTAAAGCTATATCTGCCGTTATGTAAAACCTACGCAGGAGTTGAGACAACTAGGCATTTCTTGCTGGAGTGGCTAAGCTACACGTTTAGGTACATACCAGTAGGTCTGCTGGATGTGATCCCGCAGCAAATCAACTGGCGTCCGCCTTCTTACTTTGGTCGTGATGATCTCGAGACTCTCATGATGTCTGAATCTGCGGGTGACTGGGTGTGTAATTTTACTTGTTCATTCAGCTGTGTTAGGTTGGATTATATATGAAGGAACTCAAAGTTTTGATTTAATTGTCACAACGTGCAGGTTCGTATATCGGAATTGCTGCTTGGAAAGGTTCCGGAAGGCTTCACGTTTGCACCCAAGCACAAATCCAACGCTTATGACCGAGCTGAAAATGGCTGATTCCAACCCCCACATCTTATGTTAAGCTCAATCTTCATCCAAAACCTTGTCTGAAACTGTGATGAGCAAATTTATATTCAATAGTTTTGAGTGTAGACAGCATTCGAGAGAACAATGTATTATTGCCTTTTTTTTCTTAAACCATATCTCATAATTGAAAACTATTACACCACACTTTTAAAGGAAAAAAAAAAAAAACTTAAGCAGATAAAAGAGGTTCTAATTATGGTAATTCAGAAAGCGTTGAGTTCTCATCTTCATCAGTCTCTGTGTGAGTCACCGGATACTTGCCGGTAAAGCAGGCGTAGCAATAGCTGTGTGACTCGACTGGTCCATAGACTTGTTTCAAGCTATCTAATGGTAGAAACGCCAGAGAATCGCAGTTGATATGCTTCCTGATCTTCTCAACGCTCATCTTACTAGAGATCAGCTCTTGGCTCCTCGGGGTGTCCACTCCGTAGTAACACGATGCAATCATTGGTGGCAATGCAATTCTCATGTGAACTTCTTTGGCTCCAGCGTCTCTTAGCAGCCGAACTATCTTCAAACTCGTGGTTCCTCGGACAATAGAGTCGTCCACTACTACCACCCTCTTCCCTTCAAGGACTGGTCGGACCGGAGATAGCTTTGCCTTGACTGCAATTTTCTGAGTTGGCTCTATAAATGTGCGTTTAGCATAGTGCGACCTCAGGAGACCGATCTGAAACGGCACTCCAGCTTTGGCTGCATATCCAAGAGCAGCCACTGTCCCTGAGTCTGGCACTGCGATCACCACATCACATTCTACAGGTGCCACCGTGGCTAATATCTCACCGTACATGCGGCGTGTTTCATACACAGAACGTCCAAAGACGATTGAGTTGGGCTGTGAGAAGTAACCGTGCTCGAAAACACATTGTTTCGGTTGATCAGGGTGCTGAGAGACCATGAACATAGAGCTTTCTCCTCCATCCACGACCACAATCTCGCCTGGACACACTTCACGTTCGTACCTCGCATCGATAAGGTCCAAAGCGCAAGTCTCTGAGGCGAAAACAACTGCACCGTTGCTTCTTCTTCCCATCACAAGTGGTCTGAACCCGAACGAGTCACGGACAGCAATAAGCTTGTCTTCAAAGACGAAAACCATCGAGAAAGCACCTCGAAGCTTCTCGCAAGCGTCAAGGATCCTCAAAAGGAAGGTCTTGGCCTTAGATTTGGCGATCAGGTGAAGGACCAGTTCGGTGTCAGAACTTGTGATGAAGATGGAACCATTCTCCTCTAGCTTTCTCTTGAGTTGCTTATAATTTAAGAAATTACCATTGTGCGCTACTGCCAAGGAACCAAGTTTGCAGGTAGCGATGAAAGGCTGAACATTCTTGAGCATTGAGGCTCCGGAAGTTGAGTACCGGACATGTCCTATCGCTATTTCGCCAGGAAGACTGTTTAGTTTCGACTCGGTGAACACTTCCGACACTAATCCTACGCCTGTTATTGATTCGAGACCACCCTTTTGGTTAAGGGCTACGATTCCTGCTCCTTCTTGGCCACGGTGTTGCAGCGCATGAAGAGCCAAGTAAGAAAGACGGGATGCTTCAGGGTCACCGTGGATTCCTACTACTCCACATTCTTCGTGAAGCTTGTCCTCTTCGTTGGCCACTTGTGTTAACGACGAGAAAACAGGGGCAAGTGTGCTTCTTCTGCATGAAACGGAGAAACTTAGGGTTTTCGAAACTTGGGGCCTAAGGCAGGGTTTGATAAACCATGGGATTAGGGTATTTTGAAAAAATTTCTTAGGCTTTGCGGATAGAGAGAACGGGAGTAAAGACGAGATTTCTACAGAGAAGGCCATGGATGATGAACTCCGATTCAAGAGCTTCTGTAGTAAGGCTTTTCAGTGAATATGATGGAAACTATTTATTAAGTTGTGAGTGTTATTGTCGGTTATGTTGAGAGAATGTGGATGTTTTATATACTGGATTAGGAATCATTATCGAAATCTAGATTCCTTAATTATTATACTTTGAGAAGGTTAAGGTTTTATTTATTTGCTTTTTTTTTTAATTGTCATTCCGAGATAAAACCTATTTAATTATGTGATACCAAATACTTCAATTACAAGTTATTATTTGTAACATAGTAGCTAGATTTCATAAAATAATATAAGTGTACGTGGTACTCTTTATTTGGTTTAGTAATCCATATAAGTTTAGAACTTTCAGCAAAAATAAAGTAAAAAATTTGTGAGCAATAGTAAGTTTAGATTTATTACATAAACGTTTTAAATATATCATAAATTTTCTCTTAAGACATGATTTTACTAAAATTATATTATTATTTAATTTGTTTTAAAAGTCTTTTTTTTTTAGTTTTTGTCAACCAATAATTATAAATTATTAGAATAATGATTGTATAAAATAAATTATAAAACTAATCTAAAATAGAAGATGATATGTGAAACATGGAAAAATAGTATTTAGTTATTTATTAATGGGAACTTAGGTCCAGTAACCAACTTACAAAAATTAGATAAAAAACTAGAAAAAAATCACTATGCTATCGTGTGTATATATAATGTATAATACTCAAGTGTCTAATTCAACGTCGTTATCCTTCGCATTTGGAATGCTATCATACTCATCATCCTATGTGAAAAGTTATTCGAGTTCCATAACTATAATAAATCACTCATGTATTCAGTTCCGCATCCTGTTCATGATCTCCAAACGGTTTGTTGCTATTTAGTTAGTTGTTCTATCTGATAAGTTCTCTTGATCTAAGTTTGTTTATGCTCATTAATCATATGTTTAACGTTTATATTATATTTGCTTTTCAGTAGTTTGTAAGTTGTAACCTACAAAATTTCCATTAGTTGTACAAAAAGGGATTTATGTTACAATTAGGAACTCCCACAAAAAAAAAGTCAATTATTTTATAATTAAATTTCAACTTACTATAAAATGATTTGCAAATTAGAATTCGGAACTTCCACAACCACAAGTTCCTCCCGGTATCTATACTAATAAAATGGCTTTTATCTCCTTTAAAACGCCACGCAGATTTTTTTTAATAATTAAAATATTTTCAATTTAAATTTAATGAATTTTGGTATTAATTGTAAAATAAACGGGTTTTAAATTTTCCTTCAGACAGTCCAAACGCTTATTAGATTTTTTGAATCTCAATGACCTCGTAGTTGAACCAATAAACTGATGATCCAATATAAACGGATTTGGATTTTTAAAACCCATAAAACACACGTAAACTCACTAAACCCGGATACATGTTGCAAAAGATGGTTAAACCAATAGATAATTTTATTTTTACTATTTTAGTTCAGTTATGTTTTAAACTTTTTTTTATATTCTAAATTTCTAATTAAAATTTTAAAATTATCGTTATTATCTTCCCTTCTTCTACACTATAATTTACGCTTGCAAGAAAGATGAGTCATGATTGCTTGAACCGCGACGTCCGTAAAACGCACTAAAGCACGATGGAGCTTATTATTCCTCTACACTACAATCTACGTTGCAAGAAAGGTGAGTAATTATTTTTTATTTTTATTTAACTTAGTTTATAAAAATCATTATATTTTAATTTACGATCAAAAAGAATAAAATCATATGATCATAATTACAAAACGAGTTTTGGATTGTTGAAGAAGAAAAACCCGACGAGCTTGATTATATTAAATGGAGAATGCTCTCGCCGAAGAATATCCCAGATGATGAAGGACAAATTTAGAAAATTTTGTTGGTAAGTTTTAAAATTTAGAAAACCAAAATTAGTTTATGTGATCCGTGTTAGTTTATTTTGTTATTGACAATTTATTACAATGATGTTTTAATTTTGGTTTATTTTGGATTGGAAGTTTAATTTTATGTATTGATTTTTTTAGATGTCATAACTCTTATGTTACAATTTTTTAAATAGTCTAAACTATTTCTTAATAGTTTGTATGTACACTTAAAATACTTAACTTTAGTTTTTATATATATTTGTTTTCATAGCTAATATATTATTATATAATAAAACTAATTCATTTATTAATCGCGATTCATCCATGGCCAATGATGATCCAAATGATCCCAGAATCATCCCATTCGTAATGGTCGGGTTTCAAAACACCGGTTTATTGGATCACTTTGTATTTGATGTTGATTGATGGAGAATATAGCCTCTACAATTCTCCTTCTTAACGCGAATCGACGTATTGCTCATATAATCAATCCAAAATCCCACTCATCTCACTATCTCCTATTGAATGCTTTCTTTAGTTTCGCTTTCTCGCTTCATTGATATATATATAGGACGGTGGAGAGTTCGGACGATAATCCCTTTACTTTTTCCAATTCAATCAATGTGAATTCCCATTTTCATTGCTTGAGTCAAGACACCTGCGGTAGATATTCATACTATGTGAGATATCCGTATCAGTTACAACAATTTGGCAAACCCGAAATGTTAAGAAATGGGGGAAGATATTGTTGATATGTTGTTAATTAATGGGCCGTACACCGCTTCTTATTTCGCTTTACCGCTTAATAATTGCTTATTTTTAAATAGTAGTTTCTTTACGCATCATTTCCTTTCTCGTGTGGTGCTTTTACATACGTTAATCAACTTTCTCGTGGTTTAACACCTTCAAACATTTCTTGAAAGAAAGTTCTTTATGACATACGAGTATTTAAGATTCCAACTAAATTAACTTTTTTACGACTATCGATTTTATTCTATTTATTAATCGATTAGTAACAACTAATTATGCTATTCTACTTTAAACTAAACAACTTCAAACAAAATAATATACTACTATCGCAGAACCACTATCGAAAGATCGAAAAATATCATTTTTACATATTTTCATTTTACATATTTTAACATATTTTCTTTACTAAAACCATATAATAAATTATAAATTTAGCAGTAATATCGATATCTTAATCCCCAGTAATGCCTAATATCACTAGTTTAAAAATATAATATGACTCTGAAATTCGTTAAAACCCCAAATATATATATATATATATATATATATTTTTAAAAAGCTAGAATGGGTTATAAAAACAAAGGATTGAGGGACTTCCAAGAATGACAAATGCAGCTTCCAAGAATTTTCCGTTACTTCGTACGGTAGCGATAAGGGACAATATTTATTTTATTTTTTTTTTGCTAAACAAGGGACAATATTTAGAGATTGTTCTTGTAATTTACTCATCCAGTTAGGATCCATACGTTTTGGTTTCTTCTCCTCATCTATTCTTTTAATTCTTTGGATATGCATTTTACTACGTGAATGGTTTTCCTTATCGGGTTATAATCACTGTCTACAAACTTAGGTTCTATTTGTTTTTAAGAAACCTAAACACTTGTTTTAAGTTTGGTCCAAAATTTCATAGATCCAAGAATCTTGAAAGTTAGAACAATAGATATCATATGACAGAAAAATTATGTATCTTCTTATATTTATCTCTTTCTATTTAAGGCCATGTTGGAATTTAATCTAACATTTTATCTCGATCAACCCAAGTTTGTGTTCCTTTTTATGAAAATGAGAGGAATCTATTTGCTTACTTCTTTAGCGGTTGAAGGTATATCTGACCAAACACTGCTGTTAACCACTTCCTTAAAATATATTAAAATTGCTAGTCATTGTATATGTTGAATCTTCTCGTTACATATTATATGATGAAAATTTTTGCTTTTTTTTTTTGCACAACCGATTGATTTCATTTATCTTAAACCAGAGCCGGTTCAGTGGCCTGACTTAGAACAAAGTCTGATGAAAATGCTTGCTTGTGATGTCTTATTCGCAAACTAAATTTATCAAAATGATCATTTATTTGCACATGTATATATATTCCTTTCGATTCACATGTTCTTATCTTTGGTGTTTTCAGTTCGTGGTAGAATAACAAAACAATAACTGCTATATGTAAGGTAGTCATTTTCTAATAGTGTTAATTCTGATAATATGAACTTAGCAGAAATTTAAATGAACCGGCAGTCAAATTCCCGGTATACTGATCAAAGTCACATTTTAGCGGCTTTAGCCACTTGTGGCTCCTTCAGTCAATTGGTTTCTTTTGTACATATTACAATCAACATGTTCGAATATATCTTATGTTCAACTAAATAATTATGTATTCATATGTACATATGTATATATATATGATGAGGCACTATGGATATTATTGGTGCTTGTGGATACAATTTATTCCAAACATAAAATTGGTTTGAACGGAAAGATACTCTTCAGAGAGGGAGATAGAGTAAATTAAAGTATATAGGCAAAAAAAAAGGGTATGTGCAATAAGAAGAGTAGTTGCTATCATATTCGATTTGTGGCTCGTAGGAAAAGGAAAAGAGAGACAGAGAAGTAAGTGCATTCAATTTTAAATAAATAAAAAAATCATAGACAATTCCGATGAATATTAACACTATACGACCAACTTACAATTACTAGAGACAATACAAATATGCTTTTTGCTTCACTTAAAGAGGTAATCCACTCAAAATATGTCGGCGTGCTGTGCTTTTAGTCGAAAAAAAAAAACAGTCGGATTATAGAAACCCAATTTAGAAGAAGAAAAAAGATACGTATAGTGGTATTCTTTTTTTTTTTTTTGACTAAACGTATAGTGGTATTCTTCTCTAGGTTTGATATTTCGACTCTAACAAATGTACTTTCCTCCAATACGTAACTTTTTCAAGAAGCTCATGAATATTTTTTAAAATATTATTGATTCGTCTAAATTGTGATCTTCTTTGTTGCGGTTGGATCAATTTACTGGAGGATGAACAGGATAGAAGCTTTAATTTATACATCACCCGCACACAACTCAAAAAATACTTACATCCGTGAAATAAATAAAAAAAATTAAAAAACAATAAAAAGACTCATAAAGATTGAACATTTCTTAGTTTCAAAGAACTCGAACGATCACAAGATTCAAACCTAAAAAATAATTGGCAAATACTTAACTTGCGGTAGTCATTGACTAGCGCAAAGCCACCACTTATCAGCTCAATGAAAAGAAAAAAACATACATGTTCCATCGAATACTAACCCCATTAGGGCGAATTAACGAACTAATTAAAACCTGATGTAGATTTACATGATCCGCGTAGAGAATGATCTTTTAGGTGGATCTTACAGGTTTTGATTAGTCCAGGAAAAAAAAAACCATTTGGATAATAATTTATTATCCAAAGGCAAAAAGAAAAGAATCTTAGTCTTGATGATCATAATGTAAAACTCTCTCTGCATCTCATCGGATCATGGATGTTAGAGAGAGAAAAACGACTTCTTCACAAGGGATAGTGAGTCCTCCCATGTCGTGGCGGAAACCAAACTCTTCCTCTGCTTGTTGAAGAAGTATCAGAAATTCGGGATGAGACAAGAAGGTGATTGGTACGATGTACCTCGTACGCTTTTCTCCTACGTAAACCGGAAAATGTCCCTTTGGTACGTCAAGAGGGAGACCTTCCTCGTCGTAGCATTGTTTCTTACCTAAGCTCGAGCATCTCTTGAGGATTTGCTTTAACATTGCTGTTTGTGTTACCTTCGAAGATCTCTTCACCGCCATTGTTTTAATTTTAGTGTTTTAATTTTAGTGTTTTAACTTCTTGATGAGAGAGTGATGAGGAGACAATTTGGAGGAGAAAGGAGAAGTGTTTGATGAGAAAGAGGTGCCGGAAAGGGGTTATTTATGGAGGATGAGGATAGGATGTTAAAGCAATACTACTATTTTTTAAAAGTTCTTACATTATCTCATTTTTGATTTAATATTACTATATGATCAAATGATTATCAGTAATCTAAAATTTGGTTAGTGCCGTCTTGTAAGACTCTTCCAAAATATAGTTATACATTTCGAACGAAAATTCAGCAGCCCGCTAATTGTGTGAGCGAATTATCATATTGAGTATAAGAAATGGTAACTACAACTTTTTTGACAAATAAAAACTAATGTGAACACTTAGAGGCTTAGAGCTGATTATTTGAAGCATGACGATGAGGGTAATTTAGATGTTTTAAATATTAGTATATCTATTCCAATAGTTTTTTTTTTTGCATAAATCTATTCCAATAGTTTCAGATGCATATTATAGAGAACTAGAATTATTATATATTGATATTAATATATACATATATAACTCTGGATATATACAGTTTTATTTTTAAGGAGCAGAAGAAAAGCAGGAGGGATATAGAGACGCATGTGACAGTGTGGGATCCAAACCCATTTCGATTTAATTTCACTGTTGGTCCTCCTCAAGACACCATGGTCCCTCCTCTCACTCTCTTTCATTGGCTATTGTCATAAATAGGGAAAATATCAATGTGGTAACTATACTTCATAATTTTGTACGAATAAGTATGTAAATTTGTACCATAATTAAGTACATATTATATGTACTCCATTAATCTATTTGGTTAAGAATGTAGAGTTGAAAGCATGCATATGATTTATTACCTCTAGTTATGATAACTTTGTTGGTCATCTTCAAATACTATCCTCGGTAATTAGATTCTAAGTAATCACAAACTAGCAGTCGTAATGTAAACTCTAACTAAAGTGGACAAATATGTAGACAAGGAGAGAATCTGTCCATTGGCTATGCCAACAAATTTAACGGTGTTATCACCGGACTAGAATCAAAATAACATTTAAACATTATATGTTTGCTGTAACTACATCTTTTAAACTTTAAATAGGCTAATCATGCGATTTGAAACTATTATATAATTTTTTCCAACATATATATATATATATTTATTTATTTATTTATTTAGATTTAATAGGACCTATAAGGCAAACAAATTGCTAGATTCACAACTGTGATGTGATGAACTCCAAAGACGAATATTGTAACCAATAGAAACCAGTTCAATTGTCTTATTACCAGCAAATAAAATTATGTAATACACAACCATTTGATAATAAAATATCTTCTTGAGTTAACACATAGTAACAGATGCATGAAAATCCAGAAAAAAAATGAGAAAGATTCGCCTTTGACTCTTGTCTTCAAGCAACCGTATTTGTTTACCAGATATTTGACAATGTTCGATAGTTATATGCTTAAAGACAATAAGCATTTAATAGATCATTGTATCTGGTCGTAAAAGGTTAGGGACAAAAGAACATGTAAAAGTTTCACGATCTCGAGCTTCCCATCTTTGTTTAACTTGTGATGTTCCTCTTCCTAAATCCTAATCCACGGCATCGGCCATAATGCAGACTATAGATAAATGAGGTAGTAAATTAAAACGTATTGTAAAAGTTATTTCTGTTTACAGTTTAAAAAAAAAAAGTTATTTCTGTTTAAGCAAAGGATATTTTGAAAACCCTAAAAAATCAGATAACAACGATTGTTACTTGTAATACAAGAAACTCTGCATAGGTTAAACTTTGATCTCGAGTTGATTATTCTAGTGAGTTACATCCGAAATCTATCACATCAACCAACAAGTGAATAGAATAATATGGAATCATGTTTTCTCTCTTATCAACCACAAAAGTGGAGAGAGAGAGAGAGAGAGAGAGAGAGAGAGATTAGGGTCGTTTTCAGAGAGAGAGAAGTAAAGCAAGCATGTTCTGCGAACGATTTGTTTGGGAAAATTTTAGAGTGAAAGAGGGAGAAAATTACGGATCTTTGAAGGACAATCTCGCCATACGGACTGAAAAGACGCTTCCTTCATTCGTCCCCATGTTACTCTCTTGCTTCCTCCTCCTTCCCTACCTAAAACTGTCCTCTTTGTACATTTTTCACCTGTCTAGTGCTGGTAAGCTGGTCTTGTTGAAAGCGGTCTTAGCTGCTCTCCTACATACACGATGAGCTGTTTCAAATTGCCGAAGTCCCTTTGCAAACAAATCCAGTCAGTTCAATAGATTCTGGTGGGACATGAAACCCGAACTAAGGAAGATGTGTTGGGTATCATGGATAAACTCACTCCCTCAAGAAGGCGGAGGACTGTCTGAAATTGAACAGCTTAATGATGCCTTACTGGCCAAGCATGCCTCGAGACTCCTCAAAGAACCTTCATCTCTCCTCGGCAGATTCTACTCAATAAGTATTGTAGATATGAAGGTTTCCTCGAGTGTTCTCGCTCCAAACTCGCTTCTCATGGCTGGAGAGGGGTGCTTGCAGGCAGAGACCTTTAAAGAAAGGCTTGGGATGCAGTGGGGTCTGGCGAAAGCATAAAAGTTTGGGAGAAAACTGGCTCTCCTTTGAGTACCAATGCAGCCCCATGGGACCAACTAACACTCCAAGCGAGTAATCTAAGAGTAAAGATCTCCTCCTTCCTGATGGCTAATGGAACCTTGAGAGTCAGGTTACATCTCCTCACCATGAAGCACAGATCCGTAAGATTGTACCATGTACCGAAGCAGGACTAACGAAACCGGTCTCCTCGAGAAGAACGGAATCTACTCGACTAGACGATATGCTATTGCTAAGCTGAACATAAGCAATTCCTCCTCATCTTCTTTCAACCGAAGCAATGTATTTGGAATGTTAAATGCTCACCAAAAGTTCAACACTTTCTCTCGAAATTGAAATCAAATGCCTCTGCCGTGGGAGAAACTCACGCAGAGGAATCCTCACCGAAGGAAAATGTAAGAGATGTGGAGAGATGGAGTCTACTTTTCACGCCATGTTCTCATGCTCAATAAGGGAAAGTTTGGGATCTTGCTTCCCTGCATATGGTCCCAAGTAATCACAAACTAGCAGTCGTAATGTAAACTCTAACTAAAGTGGACAAATATGTAGACAAGGAGAGAATCTGTCCATTGGCTATGCCAACAAATTTAACGGTGTTATCACCGGACTAGAATCAAAATAACATTTAAACATTATATGTTTGCTGTAACTACATCTTTTAAACTTTAAATAGGCTAATCATGCGATTTGAAACTATTATATAATTTTTTCCAACATATATATATATATATATATATATATATTTATTTATTTAGATTTAATAGGACCTATAAGGCAAACAAATTGCTAGATTCACAACTGTGATGTGATGAACTCCAAAGACGAATATTGTAACCAATAGAAACCAGTTCAATTGTCTTATTACCAGCAAATAAAATTATGTAATACACAACCATTTGATAATAAAATATCTTCTTGAGTTAACACATAGTAACAGATGCATGAAAATCCAGAAAAAAATGAGAAAGATTCGCCTTTGACTCTTGTCCGCAAGTGACTGTATTTGTTCACAATATATTGACAATGTTTTTTTTGATAATCCAGGGTTCACTTGGCATTCCTGGGCGTCGGCGGCGAATAGAAACTGCGCAGGAGGGTTTTACTGTGGCTAGATCGAGCCGTCTGCTTTGGTGTCAGAAGAGGCGGGTAGTTTCCGCATGGGGAATCGAACTTCGGATGGTGGTTGCCACCAGGGGCGATCACCACTTGGACTACCTCGTCCGGACAAAAATGGTTAAACGGTTACATTAAAGACCGGACCTAACCCTCGGGTGGAAGGTGTAATCCACGGATGGATCCTCTCCGGGTATTCAAATGGAAGTAGTAGCGTGGCTTATATCCGAAGCGTGTGCGTATGGGTAATAATTTAATTAGAGGGAGTTGATCCCGGCGCGGATAACCACGACGCTCTCCTCTAGTGAAACCACTAGGCGGCGACGATGTTTATATGCTTAAAGACAATAAGCATTTAATAGATCATTGTATCTGGTCGTAAAAGGTTAGGGACAAAAGAACATGTAAAAGTTTCACGATCTCGAGCTTCCCATCTTTGTTTAACTTGTGATGTTCCTCTTCCTAAATCCTAATCCACGGCATCGGCCATAATGCAGACTATAGATAAATGAGGTAGTAAATTAAAACGTATTGTAAAAGTTATTTCTGTTTACAGTTTAAAAAAAGTTATTTCTGTTTACAGTTTAAAAAAAGTTATTTCTGTTTACAGTTTAAAAAAAGTTATTTCTGTTTAAGCAAAGGATATTTTGAAAACCCTAAAAAATCAGATAACAACGATTGTTACTTGTAATACAAGAAACTCTGCATAGGTTAAACTTTGATCTCGAGTTGATTATTCTAGTGAGTTACATCCGAAATCTATCACATCAACCAACAAGTGAATAGAATAATATGGAATCATGTTTTCTCTTATCAACCACAAAAGTGGAGAGAGAGAGAGAGAGAGAGAGAGAGAGAGATTAGGGTCGTTTTCAGAGAGAGAGGCTAGCAAAGCAAGCATGTTCTGCGAACGAGATTTGTTTGGGAAAATTTTAGAGTGAAAGAGGGAGAAAATTACGGATCTTTGAAGGACAATCTCGCCATACGGACTGAAAAGACGCTTCCTTCATTCGTCCCCATGTTACTCTCTTGCTTCCTCCTCCTTCCCTACCTAAAACTGTCCTCTTTTGTACAGCTTTCCATTTTACACCTTTCTTTTTATTAAGGACAGATTTATTTAGAACTGAATTTATCATGTTCGTAAATGAAATTGTGTGATTTGTTATTTGAATTCGATATCTAAAAAAAAGCAAAATATTATCAAATTATATTATGTTTTTCAAAAAAAGTAAAACAAAAAATAGCGGTAGGAAAAATTAAAATAATATTTTTAACGTCGTCAACAAAACAATAAACCAAATCACAAATCACCTTTGGTGATACAAACCCTTGGATAAACTTTCTTGGCTAGGTAAACCATAAACTTGGATAAATCCTAAACTCTAAATAAAAACACTAACCTTAAAACTCTGAAGCCTTAAATCCAAAGCCACAAACCCTTGAGTGTTTTATTGTTTAGTGATTTTGATTAGAGTTTAAGATTTATCCTAGAGTTTAATTTACCAAGGAGTTTGGGATAGAATTAGGGTTTAGAGATTAAGTTTAGGGTTTAATGTTTTAATGACGGCGTTAACTATTTTAATAATTACTTATTTTTTTATTTATTTCTTTTACCTTTTAATTTTAACAATATTTTATTTCTTTTTAAAAGATATCAGATTACATCTCCTCACCATGAAGCACAGATCCGTAAGATTGTACCATGTACCGAAAGAGGACCGAACGAGTCGGCTCCGTGAGAAGAACGGAATCTACTCGACTAGATCGATATGCTATTGCTAAGCTGAACATAAGCAATTCCTCCTCATCTTCTTTCAACTGGAAGCAATGTATTTGGAATGTTAAATGCTCACCAAAAGTTCAACACTTTCTCTGGAAATTGAAATCAAATGCCTTGGCTGTGGGAGAAACTCTGTTACGTAGAGGAATCCTCACTGAAGGAAAATGTAAGAGATGTGGAGAGATGGAGTCTACTTTTCACGTCATGTTCTCATGCTCAATAGCGAGGAAAGTTTGGGATCTTGCTCCTGCGTATATGGTCCCAAATCTGAGCTCGTGTAACTCCTTGAGTGATCTGCTGGCCCGGTGTCTCAGAATGACAAATTTACCACCCACTGGCCTGATCTCCCCTCTTTATCCGTGGATCATGTGGGTCTTATGGACGAGCCGTAACCAATTTATGTTTGAAGATAAGTCTTTTTCTGAAGCAGATATGATCCTGAGAGCTATTAAATTAGCAAAGGAATGGCAGGCCGCTCAACCAACGCCTTCGCCTAAACCTGCTTCGCCCAAAGACTATCATCCACAAGCATCAGCGTCATCTCGTCATCCACAGGTACCCAGCAACTCCCTCCTCTGTTTTTCAGATGCTGCTTGGAACAGCTCTTCCTGCGATGGAGGACTTGGATGGGTGGCGAAAGACACGGTTGGTAACACAAAGTATCAAGGATCCTCTTCTCGCCACTGTGTTGCTTCAGCCCTGATGGCAGAGGCAATGGCGTTAAAATCAGGCCTTTCTATGGCTGTCTCGCAGGGGTACAAGGACATTATCTGTTGTTCAGATTCTCAATGTCTAGTTGGCCTCCTCACAGGAAAATTTTCTGTGGTTGCTCTTAAAGGAATCCTCCATGACATTCGCATGTTGAGTAGATCCCTTACCTCTATCTCGTTTAAGTTTGTCTCTCGACTTTGTAATGTTGAAGCTGATAGGTGCGCTAAAGACGCTCTGTTTGTTCTTTCGAACTCCCACTCTGGGATGGTGAACTCTGTTTCGTACGTTTAAAAAGTTAATGAAGTAAGGTTTGACCAAAAAAAAAAAAAAAAATACGGACAGTTTTATTTAGAATTGAATTTGTCTTGCTCAAATTTAGGAAAATCTTGTATCTCTGTTTTCTACTTCCATGGCCAGAAATCAGGAAACCCCTTGAAAATCTGTCCTGCATGTTATTACAACTCTGCTCTTTGTTCAAATAAAAAGCTCTTCATCTCCAAGTTTATTATTATTTTATTTTGTTTGATATAAACAAATTCTAAAATCAGAAATATATCCCCATTGAAGTGAATACACCCTTTCAAAGCTTCAGAAAACAACAGCTCAAGTATAAGAAAATAAAAACTCATCAGAGGTTTGATGTATGTTTCGTATCGGAAGTGAATGAATCTAGTGTCTATATTCACGTGAATGAAAAACCATGAGCTATGTTTCTAAGTCGATAAAAAAAAATATAGGTGGCAAGATCTGACGTGAAACGTAGGGGGTCTTTTCATCACATGCATGGATGGGGCTGCAGCAAACTTGGACCCAAAAGAGACAAAAAAAAAAATTATGAGCAGCTCAGACTGGCTATTTTTTCATGTACGATGATCGACCAACAGTTGAACTTCAAAAGTGTAACATCAAGAGTAAAAAAAAAAACACAGTGGCACCTAGAGAAAAGGATCGAGATGGCAAAAGAAAGGACTAAGCGTTCGTTAGCCACATATGCTAAATGGGAGTTGAGGTAGGGTTTGAGGTACTTAATTTGGCATGTGACCCTTAATTATTTTTCTGAGTTCATTAATAAATGAGAAATCAAATAATGGGAATACATACATAAAAGGTATAAATCTTCTCTTTCCCCGTTTGACCTGATAACTGCACCGGGTGGTTTACCCCATTTCTACGTCTCTACGGGGGTCGGTGTAGATTTCTTGTTCTTGCTAAAAGCTTTGAGAATTTTTTAAACTTCTGGATCTTCTTTTTTTAAGCTTGTGGATCAAAACGATTATCTGTCACTTGTTATATAAACACAATGTGTTAAATAAATTATCAGAGATTAAGCTTTTTCTAGAGAGGGTTTCCCATTACAAACACATGGATTTGGATTCAAGATACTAAACCAAGAACAAATCAATGAATGGTGTCTGAGAAGTTAGCGTCTAATGATGTCCTACATGATAACTTCATTGGGGCTATTTGTCTCAAGGACATCATCACATGCCAAATCTCTCGATAGATTATGTAGGGACTTGAAGATGTGAACCTAAAGAACCATAAGTCTCTATCACTGATTAAGTAGTAACTTCTTCTCAGTGATATTTAAAAGAGAGGACCACATGACTTGATCATATAGAGACACAAGTCACAAAAGCCTTCATAATTTTCTGTGGCAGGAATTGAAAATTTGACTAGTTATATTGTTTTTTCTTTGAAACACAGACTAGTTATATTGTTTATCTAACAAACAAGTGGTCATGTTGATTTGTGTCTTCACATCAGAAATGATGAAGTTGATAACTAGCGGTCCCTTACATATCAAGCCGTGGTCCGGCAAAGCCATGTGCTTGTTGGTGTTAATTTATGAGCTGAAACTTCTCTAACCCAAAAGAAAAGGTTATCTTCAAACAAATGCCCTTATATATCTAATATATATACTGGACCATCGTTAGGTCCTTTTAAGCTCTTCACGTTCTCACATTCAGCAGTAAAGCATTAAACTTCCAATTCAAGAAACACACAAAGACAATCCATGGCGATCAGGGTTCCTCGGGTCTTACAATCATCAAAGCAGATTCTCCGTCAAGCAAAACGGATGTCATCTTCTTCCTCTAGCTCTCATGATGTTCCAAAAGGCTACTTAGCCGTTTACATTGGAGAAAGGAAGATGAAGAGATTTGTAGTTCCCATTTCCTACTTGAAGGAACCTTCATTTCAAGATCTACTAATAAGAGCAGAGGAAGAATATGGATTTGATCATCCAATGGGTGGCCTCACAATTCCTTGCAGTGAAGAAACCTTTATCAATCTTGCTTCTCGCCTCAACTGATCGATCAAGATTCACTCAAATAACCTTTTTCTCAGTGATTTTGTACATTTTTTAATTATTCAGAATTAGTTTTCTTCAAGAGATGAACATCTCTCCTTGAAAGTGAAACAGAGACATTGTAACACTCTTTTTAGCCCACTTAAAAAGTGAATTGACTCAAATCTAATCAAACCCCATGCATGATTCATCAAGTACTCATCATTCTTGAGAAATGTTAAACTTCAGTTTTCAGCCGAGGATTTTAACAACTCAGTGGACAACAAGCCGCTTACCTCCGCTACCTTTCTGCCGGAAAGAGATAGGAAACTTCCCGCCTCAATAGTCAAAAAAATATACAAGACACTTTCGTTACCGAGTCACCTCTCAGACAGGTAAACGTTAAGATCAGAGGTAAAGAAAAACTGAACCGTCTTTCCCAAATTTTGAAGTTGTGGCAAGGATTACAACACTACTACTGGAGTATTCAATTTTTTTAAGGGAAAACTTATACTACTCCAGACGGAAGCCGGAGAACAAGCTGCTCTCCGAATACACTGGCACAACGACAAAAATAAAATAATAAATGATTGAATCTATAGACTTTTTGTATATATAATAATAATAAATAAAAGAGCTTAAAGAGAGTGGTATAGTGAGAGCCTCTAAACGGTGGGTACCTTTTGACGGAGTAGTAACAGAAATCAGCAAGAATGAAAGTTTGAACAATCTCTGAGATGAGAACCATTGATGGCCACAATCCATATCCCAATGCCACCAGCAATCTTCCTCTCGTGTCCAATACCTGTAAAACCCAGTGGGCACAGCTAAGGAACCTTGCTACTCCAAGTGCAAATACATAGTGCGCCGTGAACGGTTCAACAATCTGCCAAAAAAAGAAGATAGAGATGCATATGAAACAAATGTGTGTGTGTATTACCAAACTTTAAAGTTGGGGAGGGGAGGCAGAACTGAAACAGCTGAGGCAGAACTGAAACAGCTTCGAGATACACACATAACCCCCAAGAAATCCTGAGATTTCAGTGACAATCCTAAACACACCAAAAAAGGAATTTAATACACTTTTGCTAAGCCCACCAGTGATTAATTTAAGATGGTGATTCTACAAAACTGAGAGCTGAGAGCATATAATTATTTAGTGATAAAAAAAAAACGTAAATGATGATTATTAAAATTGGACGTCGAAAAACTATTTTAAGATTTTAATTACATATGACCACAAGTAAGTAGACAAGTAATTCTGCTAAAAAGAAAAAGTCCCTATCATCATTGCATTGGAGATTACCGGCACAGGTCTTTTCCTTGATGAGTTTGTAGATGAGAGAACACAGATCCCGATTGAATGAACTGCTTCGGCTGCCAAATAGATTTTGTCGTGATCGTGGACTATGAATCTCAGCAGAACCATGCCACTTACCACCGCCAGAAATGCCTTCACCTTCGGTGGTTGCCTCCTCACCCATGACCACACCGCCTGGCCTGTATCCGACTTTTCATTCTCCTCCTCCTCCTCTCTTTCCCAACAGCTAACTAAAAACTTATTTTATCAGAATCTGATTTTTGAGATTATATCTGGTTTGACTTGCTTTAATGGACCTTTATTCAATCCATAACTTTAGGCCCACTATATTATATTTGGTTGACTTGCTTTGATACAATAATCTGTTTTTTTTTTTAATTATTATGTCAACTCCCCCATTGTCTAAAAGCCAGTTGTATCTTTCTGATTGACTTGCGCACATTTGGTTATATTTTCTTGTGTTGGCAGGCGCTGGACACATTCAACGCAGCAATTGTTTCTCCAATCTATTATATAATAGTGATGTTCACAACCCTCACAATCGTTGCTAGTGCCATCATGTTCAAGGTAGTTTATATACGCTAAGATAAAGAGAAAAAATACACTCTTGTTACAATATGGGTCTTTAAGAAAGAAAAAAAAAAAGAAGGAAGCGGGGTTAATAAATGAGGTATTGGACACGACTGGTATGGGCAAAACACAGAGAGCATAGCATCTGAGATATATGTGGATTCATTACTGTGCTGACAGGAACAGTTATTACTGCATGCGACGAGGGAAGAGGAACAAGCTTCTTCAGGAACGTTGAGATGGCATGAATCAGGGAAGAGCTTTAACGAAGAACATCTAGTAAGCTTGTACAGTCCTGAGTATTATCAAGCAAAGGTTAACTGATAACTTAACTTCGTTTAGACTGAACGAGAAGATCATCCATCATCCTCATTTTATCTCTCTCTCTCTAGTGGGTGAACAATTTAGAGCCTTGTGTATACATGGATTGTCTTTTGTATTAGTGTTCTCGAGGTTCATTTTTGTGGAATTTGTCGTTCACATTCATATTTTTTGTTTCTTAGTACAGAGTTTTTGTAAGAATATATATATATATATATATATCCACATACAATATAAACTTTTATTGTTGAGTTTGGTTTTAATTAATATATACTTTGAATATATAAACAAAATTATGATGAGATTTATGGTTGGACATAAATATTCGTTAGTCGGTTTATATTCACTGATTGCCCATTATCGTCTTGATTAAGTATTCGTTGCAAATCGAGTATCAAATAGTATATTTTAGATATTTGTAAGTATAAAACAAGCAATAAATATGATATTTTTCATGTTACTCGGTTTCTATTATTCGCTACTTGCCTATACAATACATTTTTGTTGTTACAAAAAGCAAAAAATACTCTTATATCAAAAGATTTATGTTTTTGATCATTTTTCTTCTTTAAAATATGCACAAATATTTGAATTAGAATATTTCATGTTTTTCTTTTAGAATAAGTCCATTTCTATTAAAATATTATTTGGTAAGTAAATTTTAAATACTCAAAAATATTTATTTACAAATAACTCACAACTATTTAAAGTAGGTAATTGAGCGGAAAAGTAACTTGCTACTAACTTAAACAAATATTTGAAATAATAAATCTCATTTTTAGTAAGTCAATTACAAGTTTAAATTTCTCTTAATCGTACAAATCAAGTCAAATATCAAAAATATAGCGAAAATGGCAAATACCGCTTTTGTCCAACTGTAATGAAATTGCCATTTAGTTAACCAATATATTTCTTTCATTGGAGGAGAAGGAAGTAAATTAAATATCATATTTTTTACAGTTCTAAAATAGTATCTGTTCCAAGCTTTTGATATGCTCACTGGATGCATAGTCTTTGTGTAAAGAGATTCTCAGATTTCTTGGAGAGACTCATCAATGCCTTGAGAGATTCACATAGATAATAAAAATGATTGTGAAATACTTTCTTGGATATATAACCAATAATTAGGCTCTTACCTAGAGTAGACTATCTAACTATTCTTTAATTTAAATCTTTAAAAGTAAATAAATCTGGCAAATGTTGCTTGAATTAGATTTTCAACCATATTCATGTGTCATATTTAGATGGAGAAAGAGTTGGTGCATTTACCCTTTTTTGCCCAATAGGGGAACATATCAAAAGATTTTATGAATAGTGTGACAGATGAAATCTTTTTTATTTCTTGTTTCTTTCTATGCAGCATTCCATATTGTACAATTATGCTCATTAACGCTGTCTTTGATGAAACTCTATAAAAAAAACGATTTCATTTCGACATTAATCCTTCCATTGTATAGTATTCTTAGTTTACATAAGAACAATGATGATAATGAGAAGCGGGATAATGTCGTTGTTAATCTTTGCACTCTGTTTAACCGTAACGGTTGCAGCGAATAGCGATTCCAACTACTACGGGAGGACCAAGCCGGCTAAAGTGAAGCAGGAGAAAGTGACACGTCTCCGCTTCTACCTCCACGATATCATCAGTGGCAAAAACCCTAGCGCCGTGAGAATAGCACATGCAAATGTCACCGGCGGCGGCAGCGTAGATGATTCGGCGGTAGGATTCGGAAGCCTTTTTGCGATGGATGATCCGCTTACCATCGGGCCAGGGAAAAATTCAAAGGAGATTGGAAACGGGCGTGGAATGTACGTATCCGGGAGCAAAGACATAAGTAAGTTGACGATCGTGATGTATGCTGATTTGGCGTTCACGAGGGGTAAATTTAACGGAAGCTCGATAAGCGTGTTCTCGAGGAATCCGGTGGCGGAAGAGGCGGGAGAGAGAGAGATAGGGATTGTGGGAGGACGTGGGAAATTCAGAATGGCCAGAGGATTCGTCAATATCAAAACGCATCAGATTGACATGAAGACAGGCGATGCTGTTCTCCGTTACGATGCTACTGTTTACCATTATTAACCAACCCAGTAATGATCGAACCAAAATTTCTAAGAACTCTACAATTAAATATATGATAATTCTATATATTCCAAAACGATCGTAGCTTGCCTTTTTCCCCGACGATGATGTGCTTCTTGTTTAGGGGAATATGTACGATTGTTTTCCCTTGGGATCCTATTAATTAATTACTAAACTTGTTCTCAGACAATTATTGATCCATGCCCTTGGGAAAACTATAAAAATAATGTCATATTACGATGATTAAAAATTGAACATGTAACGAATAGAAAAATAAACATTTTGAATCTTTTTGTGTGTGGATTTAGAAATGTGATCATTTAAGACATAGTTCCATAGACACAGAAATCTGATAGCACATGGAAGAAGCATTTATATAGTGTCATATATATAGTTCATGCAGTGGATGGAATATTAGAATTTATCATTCCAATTAATTCAGTGACAAAAAAAAAAAAAAAAAATCATTCCAATTAATTGATCTTCTCAACTCTCTCTCCCGTGCAAAACGTGGTCGTTACCCAGTTTAGTGGATGAGTAATTGAGCAGAGTAAAAAAAGCCCATATAATTTCCCATGTGCAAAGGCCCACAGAGAGAGAGAGAGTCTCCCACGTGAAAACCGGTTTGGACTGACAAGCTGCCACCATAGGTTTCGGTTGGATTGGATTCGGCTTTCCTCTTTCCACTGTTACTTACTATTAGTAATCACTTCCTTCCTTCCTTCCTTCCTTCCGCCGCTCCTTAAAATAAAAAAGGAAAGGAAACGAAAGTAAAGTTGATTGGCTTTCAAAAAAGACATTTGATTAATCGGAACAGAGACGATGGCTCGAATCATCATCCTGTTTGTGATCTTGTTTGTTTCTCTTTCAGGTTTGATTGATTCTCTTTCTTTTGATTCTGTGGTGTATCCATCCATCCATTTTAATCAAAAAAGTTGATATTCTTTTTTTTTTTTGGTGGCAGAAGTTGAGGCTATTTCGTTCAAGATCACCAATCGTTGCCGGAACACCATCTGGCCCGGTTTTCTCTCCGGCGCCACCTCACCCCCTCTCCCCACTACTGGCTTTCGTCTCTCCCGTGGCAAATCCAAATCCGTCACAATTCCCCCGTCCTGGTCCGGTCGTCTCTGGGCTCGAACCCTGTGCTCCCAAGATCCAACCTCCCGTTCTTTCTCCTGTTTGACCGCTGACTGCGGCTCCGGTAAGGTCGAGTGTTCCGGCTCCGGGGCTAAACCTCCCGCAACGCTGGCCGAGTTCACACTCAACGGCACCGGTGGACTAGACTTCTACGACGTCAGTCTCGTCGACGGCTACAACCTCCCAATGCTAATCTTGCCCAAGAAAATCGTCCTTGGTGGATGCGGAGCCACCGGTTGTCTCGTTGACTTGAACGGCGCCTGTCCCAGAGACCTTAAGCTGCTCGCTCCTGGGAGACGGGGCGGCGTCGCATGCCGCAGCGCCTGCGAGGCGTTTGGAGACCCACGCTATTGCTGCAGCGATGCTTACGCTACGCCTGACACGTGTCAGTCTTCCGTATACTCCCTCTTCTTTAAGCACGCCTGTCCACGCGCATACAGCTACGCCTATGATGACAAGACGAGCACTTACACTTGCGCCACCGGAGCAGACTACGTCATCATCTTCTGTCCTCCGCCATATACAAGGTGAGAGATGATTACTCAACTTTTTTTAGCTATTAATAATATAAGTTTATTCTTGTAGCACAATGATTGGTTTGGCTGGTTGGTTTGAGGAGCTCCGTTATTAAAAATGTAATTAAAAAAAAAAGTAGTAATATGATGAGGTTAGCAAAGTAGTAGTATTTGATTTTATGAGTTGTGTGTGTGTTTCTGCAGCGAGAAGCTGTTAGGATCGAGGAAAGACGGGGCGACACTTCCGCTAGTAAACAAGAGCATGATACATTTGCAGTAGCTCACCTCTCCTTCTTCTCTCAAGGCAGATAGCAAAAAAATTTATGTATAGAAAACGTCCGTCGGTTAATTGTGATACTACTACTACTCCGGTAGAGTAGAGAAACTGTAAATCCACTTCTTTTGCCCCCATTCCTTACTTGCTTCAGAAATAGAGTTTCTCTACGAGTCTTTTACACGTACTAGTTTGTGTAGCAAAAGTTAGCCCACGCCACAAAGCCAAGTCGCGTTTCATGCAGTGGGAAGGAGCACCTTATCAGTGTTATAGGCTAAGGGAATGGGGCATGCATCCAATGGTGTCTAGCAAGACATAGAGCCTGCCGTCTTTGTTGCAAATAGCTGAAAGAAAGAAATAAAGAAGAAGATCATTAAGGAAGATGGAGACTGAATTGAATTGAATAGAATTGAATTGAATACCAGAGAAGAAGGACCAAGAATGAAACAGGAGTCCAAGAAGAATGCCTCCAACAAGAAGCAAACGAAGCCTTCCAGATTGTTGTTTTGATGATACAAGCGGGAGAGAATAAGACGAAGAAGAAGTAGAAGGCATCATCATCATCATCATCATCATCATCAAGAGAAATCCATTACTAACTCCAATTCTAGTGACCTGCGTTTGAATTGGAAAGGGAATCACTCTTGTTCATTGTCTCATCACCATTCCCATTCCGACTCAGATTCTAATTCCAATCAAGCTATACTAGAGTTTGACCCGTGCGTCCGCACGGGTTTTTGTTTTAACTAAAATAAATATAATATGTCAAACACATAGCAATTTAATGTTTGCACTTGCACTTTTTTAGTTTACTTTTTTTAGCAACACATTTCTTCAGTTTATTTTTGATAATGTATACTGCGTTACTGGTTTTATTATAATTCTGTATTTGATGTGTTGTATTAGTTACAGGGACGGATCTACTTAAGGTAAGTAGAGGGCAGCTGCCCCCCCCCCATAAAATTTCAAACTTTTCTTTGAATGTTAAGAGTAAAATTAAGTTGACCCAGGTGAAAATCGTTTTTGCCCCCCGCCCTTCAACTTAATTTGTTCTCAAATCTCAGTGTAAAATATCATTTTCCTTTTTTTTAAAGGTCATTTATTGGTACACAATTACCATGTTTCTTTATTTGATTCAAGAACATTACCATTGTTGCTTAAGTAATAACTTGTTGTTGTTGATGGCTTTTGTAAATATCAAATATATAACTATTTATCTAATAAATAAGAATAAATATTTTTAGTTTGTGATAATATACTCAATGGCGATGAAATTGTTTTTTTAAATAGTTATTCACTTATAGTGAAAAATAAAATACTTCTTTTAGAAGAAAGTTTTTATTTATTATCTAAATATATATGTATTTATATTTTTCACACCAAGAAAAACATGAATTTTTTTTTATATTCTTTATAAAAAAAATTGAATTTTTTATTATATTTTAAAATTTATATTATTTTTTAAAAATTGAATTTTTATTATATTTTAAAACAAAACAAATAATTAGATTTACATCCCTATTAAATTATATTGTAATTCACTTATAAAATTAAAACATGCATTTATAAAATATTTAATTTTATTAATTAAAATATTTATTTAAATTATTGTTTGCCCCCGGTGAACTTTTTTTCTAGATCCGCCACTGATTAGTTATATGATTATACAAAAAAAAATTTGGATCTATGTTTAAATTTACCTTTAGTTATATAAGTTTACAAAAATTAACTAACGTGTTTTATTGTATGATAAAAATGTAACATCAATATATTAATAAGTTTCATGTCGAACTCCAAATCTCGAACAAATATATTCAAAATTAATAATTTCAACATTTACATTTTGGGATTTATATGTGTAGCAACAAAAGAATAAACATAGTTTGGTTACTAATATGGGCCATAATACATTTACAAAGGAAATATGCTTTACTAAGATATTAATGGAAAAATACCCACCAAAGAATCTGGAAATTAACAATGTACACGTTGTTTTCAACCTAACTATTTATTTGTTGTTTTTTTTTTCTATTGAACACAAAGTCAAAATCTGTGAGCAGTTCATATATGGAAATAGTTCATCTATGGAAATCAAACTTTATTATGAGTAGTAAATTTTCGCTTAGATTTTGAGTTTCCATTAGTTATCTGATTATCTCTTATCTATATACCAGCAATATATTGTTTACATATTTGATTGTGATATCTTATTGGCACGCATATATTGTTTTTAGCACAACACGTATATATTGTTTATAGGATGATCTTTCTCTCCCTTCTGAAATATCTTATATTTCAAATTTTTGTGTGGGTAAGAAAAGGTGATCCGGAAAACAGAATCAGTGAACTTCTTAAACCGAACTAATTCAAGTATATAATCACCAAAACAGAATCAGTAAATTTCTTAAACCGTATAATTACCAAAACAGGACCTTTTGTCTACTGCCTCAAGGTACTTACAACAAAAACCTTAAATATAATCGTGTATATACACGTTTTGATAGTGTCATTATTCAAATAATACTCATAGATTTGTAATATGTTGGTCCAAATGGTTATTGTCGATCATCAACATTAATGTTAATGGGCTTTGCCGAGACAACTAATAAAAGCTTAGGAGAGATTTAATTTTATTGTTAAGATTGAGTGGCATTAGTTGGTAATTATTGAGGAAAATTTAGGGCTAAGTACAAATTGTACTTCTGTTTTAATAGATTAGATAATCTCTCTTCTCTCCTCCACCAGTTTCCCTTGGATGATCGGATCGGATCGGAGTCACACTCGGATCTCCAAATTTGTTTGTTTGTAATTGTAACAGAAGAAGAAACTATTTTTTTTAGCTTGGTTTACTAACTTGTTTTTATAATTCACTTATACCGTACCGGACCGGCTAACCGACTACGTATAAAGCTTCGTCTTCCTCGATCAATCTAGGGCTGACCAGACCAGAGCAGAGGAGAGGAGGAGGGATGGAGGCGGAGTTGGCGGAGGCAGATATAGTGGTTCCGATGCATCTGAGCTTTAAGAAGACACAGGCCTATGAAAAGTACCCAAAGGGGCAGTCTCGAGGAAGGTGGAAACATCTCAAACAGATCCTCCAAGCTGACCTTGATCCCTCCTCCTTTTGTAAGTCGAGCCTCTTCTGATTTCTCTATCTACCAACACTTAAAAAAAAACATCAATCTTTCTTTTCTTTTCTTTCGTGTGCAGATATCAACATCGAGTCGCCTCCATCCACTCAACCATGCAAGAGAATTTGCGATGTCACTGGGTTCGAGGTATTATTACTTAATTTCTCTGATTTGGACTCCTTTTTTCTAAGCTTTGAATTGATCATCTGCTAACACCCCTCCCTACCTCTTGGTTTGGTTTGGTTTGGTTTGGTGACAGGCTCCATATGTAGACCCCAGAACAAACCTCCGCTATGCAAACGCTCATGTTTTCAAGACTCTAAGGTCACTCTCCACCCACCAAGTCCACCACTATCTCTCCATTCGCAATGCCGCTCCTCTTCTCAAGTAGCCCCCCCCCCCCCTGTCCCCGTGTTTTTGTCTTTGATATTACTCTTGTGGTAGATATATGTTTATGTATGCAAAGTTTGATTATCAAACCTCCAAGTTTGGGGTCAGCTTAAACATGCTAGTACTCGTACAACCCAAAAAAAAAAGTTTTTTAAATTTCTTTCTACATCACCAACGTTAACCTTGTGCAGAGACTTTGAGTATGGGGTTTTATAATAATAATAACTTACAAAATCAACTGAATACCAGCAAGCCACCAACATTACACAAATTCTTCAAATTGCTATACAGTGTGCAAACCCATGTATGTTATAATTCAATGATGATGTGTTGTTGCACTTCTCCTTAGTGCTGCAAAGATTCCCCTCCTCCTGTTGATGCTCTTTTCTTCTCCTCTCCCTCTTCTCCTACCTACCCACATTACACAATACACATTCACTTCCCTTCATTTTTTTTAAAAAATTTTTTTTTTCAATCCACTTTCTTTCTCTTACTTACTTCCTTGGCTATCTCTTCTAGCTGCTCTTTGATCTCTGCGAAGTCTGGTCTCAACGTTGGATCCTTTTCCCACAATCTCTCCATTAGCTCTCTCATTTTCGGGTGCGTCTTCTTGGGTATTTTGGCCTTAATCCCTGTTTTCCCACCGCACAACACAAATCCCCTTTTTTTTTAGCTGTCTGCGTTTACAAGCATTGCAATGCTAAAACGCAATTTACCTTTTGGACCACCCCTACGGCTGCCTGCAATGGCGTCATGTATTCATATGGAAGCTGCCATTACATTAAAAACCTTATAACGTTAGTTATACTGTCACCTTCTATTTTTCTCAAGACAAAAGACGCACAAGTACCTTGCCAGTCAACAACTCCCATAGCACAATCCCATAGCTGAAAACGTCTGCCTTGTGATCATATGGCTTGTGTTCTATCACCTGAAATTTCCACCAAATTTTATCGTCTCAGAACCAACCACACAAGATACTAGTCATCTCATAATAGCTAACCGATTTTGGAATAATCCTAATCATCGGAGACATTTGGCTGAGCAAACTTTCATATGCTACTGACATACTAAACTATAAAAACAGTATCTGACAACCATACCTCCGGAGCCATCCAGCGATATGTTCCAGTTTCAGCTGTCATAACTCCGGTTTGTGCTTTTACTCTAGCCACCCCAAAATCTGCAACCTTAACAACCTGTAGAAGCAGACAAAACAAACAAAATCCACACACACCACTATGAATCCGCAACTGTGCAGGTAATAGACACTCAAAAGAACATGATGACAAGCAGCATCCTCTAAGATATAGCATATGTGATGCAGGTCAAATATCTTATTTGAACATTCACATGGAGTAAAGTTTCAACCAAAGTATGCAAAGCTCGGCCCAAATGCCAATTCACACTTAGTTGAGAGTATGACCTCATTTTCGTCCATTAGAAGGTTGGCCGCCTTCAAATCTCTGTGAATTATGTTATTTTGGTGTAAGTAGTTCATCCCTTTGCAAATATCTATAGCTACTTTAAACAAAGCAGGAAGCTTAAACACGCCCTTTTGCTTGTGTAGATAGTCATATACACTTCCACCGGGCATGAATTCTATTAAAATAACAAAGAGAGAAATTAGAGAAACGAAAAAAAAAAGCCTAGAACAAAATTATATCAAGTATAATGATGAACATAAATAGGGTCACTGTAACATACCTGTAACAATACAGAGATGTGGAGGCTTGGTGCAAGCACCAATGAACTGAACAACGTTTTTGTGCCTAACTTTCCTGAAAATGGAATAATATTTTACGAGTCTGAGATGATAATTATTTATCTGCACATAAGTTCAAAAGAGTGCCCAAGACACGGAGGCACACAAACCTCATTATAAAGACTTCTTGAGAAAACTCTTTCTCTAGCTCAGAATCTAGACGCTCTGGCTTGAGGATTTTGATAGCAACTTCCTGGCTATAGTATGTACCTTTATACCTGAATAATACAAGAGATCTTTGAGCATCTTAAAATGACAAAGGTATTTTATAAGTAAAGGCAACTTACAGATCTCCATAAGAACCAGATGCTATCTTATGCGCGAATTTTAATTGTTTAAGGTTGATTTCCCAAACATCAGTTCCATCAGTGGGTATTACGAGATGATCTTTCGCTGTCCCGTTTTCCTTTTCAGGAGAGAAGGATTGCTGCATAGGCCAGCTTTGATCCTGCAACTGAGTGTAATGAAATTCATTAATAACACACAACACAACAAGACATGAGATTATTGTGAGATGTTGAAAACGTGTAAGACGACGCCATACAGAGCCACAAACTCTATGAATTAAGTGATTGGAAAGAAAGCGTAGTCAATCAATCACCAGTCTGCATCTTGCACGAAAGTAGTTAAAATTTGCAATGGAAAACAAGTACCTCAATCTTTGCTGCTTCTGTCTCCAATGCTGTTCTAAGTCTGTCTACTTCCTGAATAATTAAAAAGGTAGCATACAAGCTTATTGACTAGGAAGCTTTCTTCATATAAGTTTTTTTTTTTAAAAAAAAAGAAGGAAAACAAAAAAGTTGCATTTTAGCTACTACATCGCTAAACGATTGAAAAAAAAAAAAGCAGAGGAAGCCATAAGGTAAAAGGGTTTGTTTAAAAATGAAAGAAGAAGTAGCAAATAGCGAACGAAAAAGGAGAGGGAAAAGAACCTCGTAGGGCCAACCATCAACGACAAAAACATCTAGGGAGAAGCCATCGGTGGTAGAAAAAACATGGGCCTCTTGAATGTTCAGCCCAAGCTCAGCGAGCAATGCAGTTAACTGCATCATGCAAGAAGAAACCCTCAAATTACTGAATGAAGAAATTTCGAGTTAACTTGATAAAACAATTTGCCAACAAAAAAAAAAAAAGAAAAGAAAAGCAATACCTGAAAAAGGAGTTTAGGTTTGTCTTGGGTGGAAAAGGTAATCTCATGCAAGGGACTGCATTTGAACAAACAAAACAGGGTGAGGTAAGCTAATAAGGCTAGGAGTGAGTGAGAGAACTCAGAAGAGTTAGATGCATATTTGGAAATGAAAGCAAGGAACATACATACCGGGAATAGAGTGAATTGTTACGCACAGAGTTGTCGCCGTCATCATCGTCATGGGCAGCAGCAAGGGCAAGTGCTTCAAGATTTGGAGATGAACCAAAGGCAGGCGGAGGGTGAATGCTGGAACGTGGAAGAAAAAGGCAAGAGTGTTAGTTGCTTAATTTGCTTGTTTAAAGAGAGAATAATAAATGAAGAATTGGTTTAGGGTCGACCTTTTTCTGGTAGGACAAGTTTCATCGGTGGAGGAGATCGCTGGAGGTTGAACCTTAGAGAAAAGAAAAGAAAAGATATAGAGAGAGGGAGAGAGAGAGTCACCAAACATTTTCAGTGAGGCAAAAGATTAAAAAAAAAAAAGAAAGAAAGAAAAGAACCTGGACGAGACGAACTTGGATAGCAGGCCTCCTGTTATTTGGATCAAGTGCGGAAAGAAGCAATCTCTGGTGCATGAGAACGTCTTCAGCCCTCTCTACATTCACATCCAATGCATACCTAAAAAAAAAAAGAAGATTAGAATAATTTTTGAGCAACAAAATCTGTTATTCTCACAAAAACGAACCGGGCCGGGAGGCGATTGAAGTGAGCCCAGAGGTCGTCGACGAAACCGGGGAGATCCGTGTCAATAATATCAGATTGACGGAGACGAAGGATGACCTCTTCGAATACCTCCAGTTTCATGCGATCACGACGGTCCATGGCTGCCTGAGACATGGTTAAGATGTCCCCCATTACTCTACTACCGCAACTCTCCTTCTCCTCCATCACCATTGAGCAACCGATACTCAAGGATTTCTTTTCTTTTCTTTTATTTTATTTTATTAGATGGAATACAGAATCCCCTTTTGATTGAGATTTGCCAAATCAATTCAAAGGCTCTGAGAGAGAGAGAGAGAGAGAGAGAGAGAGAGAGAGATAGTCAATTCAATCAGTAAGTATTGTGGAGGCAGGAGGTCTATTGAGCTTTAATCTTCTCTTCCTTCTCTGTTTGTTTGTCCTTTTAAACGACGCCGTATATGACTCATGCCGCCGTGGCGATACTAATCCTTTAATGTCTGAGGGTATTATTGTAGTTTCAAACAGGCGACTTCTTCCCTATTTTCTTAATTGCCCATTTTTAAAATCCTGATTAAGAAGCTAAGTAAACGAGTTATATTAAGTAATTAAAGAGGAGATCAAACAAAAAACAAAAACAAATCCTAAAACCATTAACACATTCCCTCCGGTTGTCCCCTACTGATTACGCCCAAATGTGACCCCACTCACACTTATCCTGTCCAGGCTCCACCTATTTCCTTTTACGTTATTTCTCCTAGGCATGGGCATTGAGTCGATCGGGTTTGGTTTTGTCATTCGGGTTTTAGTTTTGGGTTTATCAATCAACCCCATTCGGTTATATAAAAGTTCGGTTCGGGACGGTTCGTTCTATCGGGTTCGGATCGGGGTTAGTAAATCTTAAAAGGTATAACTATTGTACTTTCGGGTTCGGGTCCCAATCGGTTCTTTGGTTTAAAAATACCTAATTTGAACCTATTTTGTAACTAAAACATAAATAAAATCGGTTCTTCGATTTAAAATACATGATTTGTACATATTTTAATAGCCAAACATAACTAAAATCGATTCAAAAATAAGAAAAACATTAAGCGTGATCATTCAAAATCAAGCGAAAGATAAACATAGTTAGTGATAGAAAAAAACAGATAAATAAAATCATAAAACAAAACCTAAGTTCGATGAAATGAGAAACATTATTCAATGAAAACAAAACCAAAATCTAAAAACTTGAGCTTCAACATAACCGCCACATTCCACCATCAACCTTCGTGTAATGATAATTAATTTAGAAGTTCAATAATATCTTAAAGTATTTTGGATACAAATTAAAATTAAGATCATATTTGGTAGAAGTTCTTTTTGTGATTTTAAATGTTTCGGGTTATCGGATATCCATTTAGGTCCGGGTTGGTTGGATAATACCCATAACCCAAATACCGCAAAACAGGATCCATTCGGTATTTATGTCGGGTTCGGATCGGTTCGGATTCATTTTATATCGGATCGGGTTCGGTTCGATTTTCGGTTCGGTTTATTTGCCCAACCCTAATTTCTCCATCTTTACTTTCCTCTCTCTCAAATAAACACCCTTTCTCAAATATACATAACCTTGTTTCATAAGTATGTCCCCTTTTATATGTACATCATATAAACTACCAGGAAAGCGGCTTTTCATGCCATGTGAAAATACATACCTAAACAATATTAGCGTGCCAAAATATTCCTAAACTAAATAAGAATTTGAATGCATATCTAAACTCATAATAAATAGTTAAAACATGCCTATAACCTTGTTATCGATGATTTGAACTATTTTTTAAAAAATTGTAGTTTAGTCCCTATAATTCTATTTTTGTTAATATACCTTAAATAACTTAAATAATCAAATTTATCGTATTTATAATTTTAATTTGAAAAGTACAATTTTATTATAAATAATCTTACTCATATGTAATATTTACAAGAAATACCACTCAATTTATATTTATATAATTTTTTTTTTACAAATATAGTCATTCATATGTGTTACGAGGCATGTTTTATCTATTTATTATGAGTTTAGGTATGCAATTCAAATTCCTATTTAGTTTAAGAATGTTTTAGCAGCGTTAATATTGTTTGGATATGTATTTTCCTTGACTTCATAGTGCGGGCATGAATAAGCCCATATCATAACTTCCATGGCGTCTCCCTAAACTAACCTCATTTGCATTAAACTGATGTCTTGCAATGCATTATGCATCTTTATAATTAGGCACATAGGTTCGAAAACACCATCTTCTTATTTTATCTTTGCGGGGTGGCTACTTAGGATATGATTAAGCAGATACACACACGTAAACTAGTGGCAAATTACGGGAACACTATAATGGTATATATATTATTAATTTATTTTTTTCTTCACGTGTCAGAAGTTGTAATATAATAGACTATAAAGACATATATAATTAATTAATTAATATGTTAATACACGTCCATGGCTGCTAACTTCTCAGCTTGTATATAATAAAATGTCTATATGGTCTCTTATTTTAATGCATTCCATATTTTCCATCAAACAATTCGAAGCAACGTACTATAAAACTATAATTAAAGACGCATATTATGTTGACCCAAAATAAAGATAAAAATACACATGTATATTGTGAAATTAATGTAGACACGTGGAACACTGTACATTGAAGAGCATTTTTCATACGATTAGACACCCACTATTATTAAGCAGTTCGTCGCAATACAATGCAAGGCAATATTGACCACGCTGGATGAGTTCTGTACTTCTGTCATATTGGGATCTATACGTCGACAGAGAAACATTTATATTTTCATCAGAGATATACAGATACATGAACATGACTACTAGTATTTTTTGACGACGAAAGAATAAATGATCCAGAGTACGATGACTACTAGTTTAAACACCCAAAAAGTTCATGAAATGAGATTAGGTATTTAAAAAAAAATAGGTCATGTTGATGATAAATAGGGAAGGAGTTGACCAGAGGGTAATAAGATGCGGCAGCCGGAAAAGGAATAAACCGCTTTGACCGGTCATCATTATTAGTAGATTACTAATTAATTAGTTTTTCAGTAGGGTCCCGATGTCGATGATGTGGCAGAACATGGCTATATTTCATCGCACGTGGACTGTTGTCCCTTTACGCTCACCAAAGGTCGCGTCGTTTAAGCCAGCGAAGCCGCGACTTGTCGTCGTTCTAAAGTAACCATCCACTCGGGTTTTATACGTAGACATAAATAATATCATATTGAGCAACAAAATATGGGAATACATGTGTATATTTAATCTATTCGTTGATCAATTAAGTACCAAATAGATATATTAAAGATTCAACCACTAACACACAATGTCAGATCAGTTATAAAATTATCACCAAATAATTCGAATATTTAAACACCCTTTTGAACAAGCCTTGTTTTGGTTTCATAAATCATAAGTTATGTGAGGCAGGTTTATCCAGATCGTATTACACGATCCATTTTATTGTATACCGGATTCATTTATTTTCTCCTCTAAAATGAAATATTCTTTAAAAGATTCTTTTATTATTTTACATTTGACATCCTATATTTGTAGATGTTGAAAATTAATCCATTCATTGTGATTTTTGATTTTTCATAAATTAAAAATCAAAAATTAAAATATTATCTAACTAAACAATTTATTTCAAAAAGCTATTATACATAATAAAATAAAACAAAGTAGACATTATCTAACCATAAATATTACTTTATTTTCACATAAATGATTTTTGAAGTGAGAAATGAGTATTAATTAATATTTAGGTTGAATTTCAAAATGTTATTAATTTGTAAAATCTATGTAAAACTCTAATAGTTAAATTTTAATTTTAGTTTTAGTTGAATATAAAACTTTAAATATCATTTGTTAATTTTTTCAATTTGAATAAATGAATACTATTTTTTATTTATGATTATTTATAATTATGAAAATTTAAAAATTATTATGTAAACAAAAAAAGTATTGTTATATGTAAAAGGAATTATATTTGTCCATAAACATGTATTTTAGTTATAATCATAGAAAGTTCTTTTTGGTCAAAAATCTCAAAAAATTAAAGGATTATTTTGTAAATAAAAAGTATGCCTCTATTATAGAAGAATGCTATTTTTTTTCTCCAAAATATAAAGGCAAAAATAGCAATTTCTATTTTAGGGAAGAAATAGAGATGAGTTGGAGTAAATTTTACTCTATTATAGACTATAGAGACAAAGATGCTCTTACTTTTTACATTATTTCTCCTTCTTTCTTATTTCTCCATTTTCTTACCCCTTTACTTCCTTAATTAAATAGACACTCCCTTTCTCCATAACAACTCGTAAATAGACCTACCTTGCTTCCTTCATAAGTATTCCCCATTTTATATGTACGTCACATACAAGGCAACGTTTTTTATTTCACTCAATAATGCCTATTTTCTTACAGGACATATAATAGACTTCTCACTATTCGTTTTGGACACACACAATTTAGTCAGTATTCGTTTCGACCAACATATTACATATCATAACTTCCATGGCGTCTCCCTAAACTAACCTCATTTGCATTAAACTGATGTCTTGCAATGCATTATGCATCTTTTATAATTAGGCACATAGGTTCGAAAACACCATCTTCTTATTTTATCTTTGCGGGGGTGGCTACTTAGGATATGATTAAGCAGATACACACACGTAAACTAGTGGCAAATTACGGGAACACTATAATGGTATATATATTATTAATTTATTTTTTCTTCACGTGTCAGAAGTTGTAATATAATAGACTATAAAGACATATATAATTAATTAATTAATATGTTAATACACGTCCATGGCTGCTAACTTCTCAGCTTGTATATAATAAAAATGTCTATATGGTCTCTTATTTTAATGCATTCCATATTTTCCATCAAACAATTCGAAGCAACGTACTATAAAACTATAATTAAAGACGCATATTATGTTGACCCAAAATAAAGATAAAAATACACATGTATATTGTGAAATTAATGTAGACACGTGGAACACTGTACATTGAAGAGCATTTTTCATACGATTAGACACCCACTATTATTAAGCAGTTCGTCGCAATACAATGCAAGGCAATATTGACCACGCTGGATGAGTTCTGTACTTCTGTCATATTGGGATCTATACGTCGACAGAGAAACATTTATATTTTCATCAGAGATATACAGATACATGAACATGAACATGAACATGAACATGAACATGACTAACACACAAAAAAAAAGAAAAAAAATTATGAAATGAGATTTGGTATTCTAAGAAAAAAAAACCCATGTGGATGATAAATATATAGGGCAGGAGTTGACCAGAGGGTAATAAGATGCGGCAGCCGGAAAAGGAATAAACCGCTTTGACCGGTCATCATTATTAGTAGATTACTAATTAATTAGTTTTTCAGTAGGGTCCCGATGTCGATGATGTGGCAGAACATGGCTATATTTCATCGCACGTGGACTGTTGTCCCTTTACGCTCACCAAAGGTCGCGTCGTTTAAGCCAGCGAAGCCGCGACTTGTCGTCGTTCTAAAGCTACCATCCAACTATCTGTTACTCTGTTCTTCTTCTTTTCATTTTGTATTATATTATGTTAATGCATCCTGAGTATTGTGCGAGATCGACTAACTAATCGTACGAAGTATGGTTGCGTGCCAAGTTCATTATACGCGTAAACATGAATAATATAGCAACAAAATATGGGAATACATGTGTATATTTAATCTATTCGTTGATCAATTAAGTACCAAATAGATATATTAATGATTCAGCCACTAAACACAAGGTCCTTTTTTTTTTGTCATTAACACAAGGTGAGATCAGTTATAAAATTATCACCAAATAATTCGAATATTTAAACACCCTTTTTGAACAAGCCTTGTTTTGGTTTCATAAATCATAAGTTATGTGAGGCAGGTTTATCCAGATCGTATTACACGATCCATTTTAATGTATATCGGATTCATTGTATTAAAAAAGTTCGTATTAGTTGATGACAATTTACGTATGAATACTGACAAATCAAACAAAAGGCGTGATGATAATCCGCATGAAACAGATTGGTGATTTTTGTTCGAGAGAGGAGTATACAGATATACAACGTGGGGATAATATACATACAAAGGTTGTAGGATGAGATGTATGCGTTGACAAAGAAAAAGGAAGAAGAAGTAGGATATGATGTATGCATCATTAGATTGGATAAGATGGCCGCCCATTAAAAGTGGAAAGAGTTTAAAAGAAAGAAGATAAGACTTTGGCTTTGATCGGAATTGAGAAACTAGACTAATGGTACAATTTTATAAGAGTAAGAGTTGGCAGTGTCGTCTAAACATCAGAAGACACATTCCTCGGTTAGACATCAACAGGTAGGTAGGGTATTCAAACAAAATATAGTCCAACAATTAATTCATTCATATAAAACACACACACAATTCTTACGTGGCTATAACTAATTAATGTATGATACAAACGTAGATAACAGATAAAGCCCAAAAGGCAAAGAAAACAGGCCCATCAGAATTCAGACGTGAAGAAGGAAGTCTCGGTGAGCAGCGTAGTCAACGAAACTGTAAAGAGGAGCAACTGATGCGTCTCCATACTTGTCAAACACTTGAAGCTCCTTCTTGGCTTTTACAATTAGCTCATCTGCCATTTCCATTGCCCTGTCTGTTCCAAAGACAACCGAATAGCTATTCTTCTTCGTATTATTGTCGTGGTCTCTGATGTCATCAACCACCTGATACAGCATCCCAACAGCTCTACCGTACAATCTGAGGCTTTGAAGCTCATCATCAGTGGCACCACCCAAGAGACCTCCACAGACGGCAGAGCATTCCCCCATAGCACCGAATTTCTTCTCCTGAGCAAAGGAAAAAGGAAAGGGGCCGCCTTCGAGGTCAACGTACTGACCAGCAGCCATACCGGTGGAGCCAACGGTGCGGGCAATCTCAGAGATGAGACGGAGGATGGTGGATGGGGGGACAAGGTGAGGAGGGGTGAGAGAGACAATGTGGTGGAAGCCGAGTGGGAAGAGGGCATCACCAGCGAGAATGGCCATGTCAGCGCCGAAGACAGTGTGGTTAGATGGCTTTCCTCTGCGGACAGGATCATCGTCCATACAGGGGAGGTCATCGTGAATCAGGGAAGCCGCGTGGACCTGATGATGATTGATCAAACCAAAAATTGAAAAAATTGGAAAAAGAGAGAGAGAGAGAGATGAATGGAACCGAACCATTTCAAGGGCACATGCGGTGGGGAAAGCGGCGAGTCGATCGCCACCGAAGAGCTCGCATGCGGCCACACACATTACAGGAGGAGCACGCTTGGCGCCTTTAGCTAGGACTGAGTATCTCATCGCTTCATAGATCCCCGTTGGGTACTTAACTGGTATCGCTTCCTCCAGCTTCTCGTTAATCTCCTTGATTAGGGTTCTCCAATACCTCCTCAGATCGAACTTATTGGACGATGATGACCGAATTGAGAGTTTCATCCGCATACGACTTGGTTTCTCGGGAACAACAATACCACTAAACCGGAGTGGAGTCGCTGAAGCGCTAAACAGCATCCCGTCCCCCGATCTATTTATCCTACCTAGTCTCCCTCGCCGGATCGGATCTTTCGGGAAATAGAGCAAAAAGTACTCTGTTTATAAAACTAACTCTATTAGCAAATTTAAATGCTGGTAAAAGTGGGCCCAACTGGAAGATGGGCTTACTGTAAAAGAATGAGTATCGCAAGAGTGGGCCGAGTCTCTCTTTTTCAACTCCAACAAAAGAAAAAAAAAATAATTTATTATATGATACAACGTGTGTGAAGAGATAAGGGCAAGTGATTAAAAGGTGAAAAGAAAAAGAAAGAAAGAGAAGTTTGGGTTTGGAATGTTTAGCATACATCCAAGACTTTAGAATTTGTCCCTATCTTTCTCCACCTTAAAAGCCATTCCTTTTATTTTCAGTTGTCTTCTCTTTCTCTCTCTCTTTGACCCTAAATTGACTTCCTTCATAGTTGTTTAATATGTTCTGAATTCAGTTTAATTTAAAAAACAAAACAAAACAAAACAAAACAGATATGGTTATAGGTTAGATTTTCTGAGGTTGCTTTCAAGATAACAGATGTTTGCCTAAGGAGAAAGAATAATAAGAAATCAGAAAAAATAGTAACCAATAGCGAAGTGAGAAGCTGGTATACCGACATGTACAACAGTATAACAAGAGAGAGGAGGCACAGCTGTGATGCAAAGAGTAGGTGCAATGGCACGTCATCCACCCATATTCACACTAGTAAATGGCCCTTTGTTCATTTGATAATAAAATAATACTAATGAGTGACCTGAAAAGGAAAAGATGAAGAAGAAGAAAAAGAATCAGATGTGAATGTCAAAGAATCAGATTATGTATTCCACATAACGTGTACTTGAGTAACTTGTTGTTGAGGATAGTAGACACGCCAGAGCACTTGTGCTAGTCCTTAACATACGACTTGTCAGGGTGTCGCAATGCTGGGCTGGCAACCACTTTCTTCTTCTTCATCTTCTTCGTCATTATATATATTCACACTCGCTTTCCTCTTCTTATCGCATCCCTTATAGATATTTTTTTTTATCTCAGAAACGTGAAGCAAGAGGAAATTTAAAAAAAAAATGGGAGGCTGCTGCTTTCTCTTCTTCGTTCTTGTGCTACTCTTCTCCTCCTCTGTTGACGCCTGCGACCGATGTCCTCACCGCTCTAAGGCTGCGTTTTTCTCCTCAGCATCTGCCCTATCCTGTATCCCTTTCTCTTCCTTATTCTTTTTCCTCTGTTTTTTTTTTCTCATCCATTGCCTTGTCTTTGCAGCCGGAGCTTGTTCTTATGGTTCTATGGCTACGGCTTTCTTCGCCGGTCACATCGCCGCTGCCGCTCCTTCGATCTACAAAGACGGCGCTGGCTGCGGTGCTTGCTTTCAGGTCAGATGCAGCAACCCCACTCTTTGCAGCACCAAAGGAACCACGGTGATGGTCACCGACCTCAACATGAGCAACCAGACCGATCTCGTCCTCAGCAGCAGAGCCTTCAGGGCCATGGCCAAACCGGTTGTCGGAGCTGACACAGATCTTCTCAGACTAGGCATCGTCGACATTGAATACCACAGGTTCATCATCATACAAAGACACTTTTTTTTTTTTTTTTTGCTTTAGTAATAATAATACAGTACTAAAAGTGATAACAAAAGAAACTGAAAACAGAGTTCCTTGCGATTACGGAAACAAGAAAATGTTGAATGTGAGAGTTGAAGAATCAAGCAAAAAACCATCCTACTTGGCTATAAAGCTCTTGTACCAAGGAGGCCAAACCGAAGTCGTAGCCATCGACATTGCTCAGGTTGGTTCCTCCAACTGGAGTTACATGACCCGAAGCCACGGTGCCGTATGGGTCACTGACAAACTACCCACCGGACCTCTTCAGTTCAGGTTCTTGGTGACAGCTGGCTACGACGGCAAAATGCTCTGGTCTCAGAAGGTTCTTCCTGCCAACTGGGAAGCCGGCAAAACCTACGACGCCGGCGTTCAGATCACCGACATTGCTCAGGAAGGTTGTGATCCATGCGACGATCACATCTGGAACTGACTTACTTACTCTCCCTTTTTTTTTTCCTTCTTTTTATTAGAGAAGCATTCCTTATATCATATGTATAAAACCATGATATTTATTAACTGAGATTATACCAGAACAAGAGAACTAAGAAAGCTGTTTTGTTTTTAAGGAATGATGGACATATATATGTATGTGCAAAGAAGGTCGTCTACACATGACCACCATTCTTTCTACCTGTAACCTTTGCAAGTTATATGACATTACTTCTTTCTTTTATGTTTCAAAGAATTTCTCTGTTGATAAAAGAATGCTTCCCATGGCCATGAGTCATGCTCCCCCCTTTTTGAATGTTTTGCTGGTGTATACAATCTGCAGTTAATTCTTGGTTTGGAATAAACTATCATCTCGTCATTTTGTTTGAAAGACCAAGCGAACAAAAAGGTTTATTTTTTATAAGTAATCATGCCTCATTTACGTTATGTATCTTCAAATCTGTACACAAATATATTCAAATATTTAACGGCTTCTAGGCGACCTGCAAAACCTCTACAACACCCGGTGGTCTCAATCAATCTGGGATGTTCCTGTGAATGTTTGGTTAATCTTTTGTGATCCATCTACGACCCCTTACTTCAAACCCACTATAAGCTTGATCGCTACTGCTCTCTCCCCCGCTTTCCCCACTCGTGTACCCTGACTTTCGCCTGTGCTTCTTAGTCCTTGTAACTCCACTGTCACTAAAACTCCCATTCAAAAGCGGATCATCGATCCCGCGTATCACTCGCCGACTAGATGATGATGATGACATGCAACTGTCATCTTTTACGCTTCTCTTGTCCTTATCGTGTTTCTTTATGTTCTGCGAGATCTTGTGCAGTTTCTCATTGAACTTTGTTATGCTCTTCTCCATAGGCTCTACTGCTTGAGTCACTGTGAACCTCACGTCTTTCACAATCTACAACACACACACACATATATATATACTGTAGGCTTTTCGCTACGCATGAGATTTTTAAAAATTAAATCATAATTTATTTTCTCTTAATATTGTTTTCATATGATTACTTATATTCTAAATATTTTTTTTTTGCATCAAATAAAATATTATATAAATTCTAATTACATTAATTTAAACATTCACTTACCAAATAAAAGATTGTCGGAGCAGAAACATCATTTTATTAAAAAATTATGTTTTTATTATACCATATTCGTTGAGTACATGATCGTTGATGTGGTTGTTTTTTTTTGAGTTGTAAATGGAGTGTTTTTTCAATGATTTAAACATACTGTGTAATTGGGACTTAAAAAGAAATGGTGTTCAAAATTGTAAGTTTTAAAAGTATTGACTAATCATTCATTTTGAGTCTATTATAAGACAGCCCATACAAATAAGCATCATTTATAGCCCAAAAGATATATTTGTTTTGCTTGGGGGCCAAGTTATAGGCTGGTGAAGAATGATAATGGCATCAAACAAACGGTGCATGTGTTTTTTCACAAAATTACGCATATTCAAAAAGGGAAGTCGGAAATTATATGTAGATATGGAATCAGCAAACAGCTGATGAGTTTAAAAACGATGCATACAATGCAAAAATCTAAAAAAAAAAAGGAAAACCATAGTAAAATGAAACAGAGGTAATTGAGACATGATTTGCGATGGAAATAGTAAAGACTGAGATACGATATACTCCTATCCACGGTACACAAGCTGCAGAAACTTGTCCATCTCCTTATAGTAGAAACACTTACTGCATCTGTTCTCAACGTCTTGGAGTTTGCATGCTCTTGGTGGCATTATGAGCATCATGTTTACGCCATATGACCTCCTTGATATGATTGGAACCTCATGCAAAGACCTCTTAACTTGCTTCCACAGCTTGTCAACAACGAACGTGTTGTGTCTCCATTTATGACGATCTAATAGCTTCATTCCTTCGTCATGGTCACCAGCGTGCATCTTGAGTAGTGCGTAGAGGTAACTACCTTTCTTGTAGTTTCTTGTTGCCGCAATTTTGAGGTGCCTCATTCCTCGGGCACGATCATGTAAAGCAAAGTATTGCTTTATACCTTCGATGTAGTGAGCCTCTCCGTTGTCGTACCTAAGACAAAACTCCATTTCGTATTTATAACCACGTAGGGTTCGCATAGGGTTTCTGGAGAGGTTCCTCAATCGTGCATGCCTGAAGACGTTACGGCACTCCTTGTCGGTAACGTCGTATGAATGGTCATAAAGACACCGGCGGACGTCAACAATGGAGTACTCTTTTGCACGGATCAACTTCGTCACGAGAGGGGAGTGGCGGCGAGATTTTTTGGGTCTGCGGGATGGAATGATGATATGCGTTGACATGATCGATGCTGTTTTTGATGTTTGTACAATGATGATAGTAGATGAGTGTAGTTTATATAGTGATGGGGTGGTTGAAGATATTTACGTATTTTTTTGTGTCTTTTGTGATGCATTGTGTTCGTTTCCTTTTAGGTTTTAATGTCCAATTTATGAGCTTAGTGATAATGGTGGTATACGTTAGTTTCGTGAGCTAATTGTAAATTTATTTAATTTATTAAATCCTAGGGTTGATGGTGAATGTATGACTCATGTGTATATACCTGTTTTGTGAAATAAAATGATTTTTCCTTTATATTGTATTCTATTTTGTACATAAATTGTTTGTGCATCCTGAATGTCTTTTTATTATTTTTTATGTGTTTTAATAAGGTCAATGTTATAGATATACCAAAAACTACTGATAATACTCGTGGTGGAGATGCGATGAAAACATATTTACACGTATTTACATTTTTATAGATTATAGATGGTTGGTATTATTAGAAGGGTAATAATAGTAGGATAAATGAATACGTATATTTATTACATCTAGTTATGTTAGGACTAATCTATAACGTAACAGTAGATAGTGGATTATATTTTATATTTTTGTTGTATTGTTCTTTGTGTTTTTATTGTTGTTTAAGAAATATAAATTACATGGGGTATATTCATAAGTTTGATAGGTTGAAGAAGGCTTATAGAGAGATTTAATATAAGGGCTAATAAGATGTATTATGTTTTATATATTGGTATATTTTATTTCGATTTTATGCGTAATAATATCTATATGTACGTAAAATTTGACGTCGTTCAATAGGGATAATGCTTATTTATATAATTTTAGGAAAGAAGGTTGTCGTTTGGATCGATGAGGAAAAGTTAAGAGTTTAATATAATAATACCTATGTTTATTAAGTGTATTTATATTAGGATAAAGTTGTAACGTTAGAGTATTGATGTTTTTAAATATCTCGATGCTAGTGGTGACAAAACAAAATAATGATCGTAACGTAAGGGATCAAATATTATGTTCGTTCAAGTTGTATTCATATTTATAAAGTAATAATTTTTACACACTATAATAATCACCACAAAAATAAATTGAGTTGTATCACTTATATTGCATAATGAACATAAGTAATGTTATTTTCATGACTTATTTGTAATGATATAAATATACATAAATTTGAATGAGTTTATCATAAGCGATGCTATAATCTATCCCTTTTTCCATAACAGGAAAAGTGATGCTATAATAAATTTATATGGCATTCCTTCAATAAAATGATATACATTTTAAATAATATGTATTGTTTCAACAAATTGATCTGAATTTTTCAACTTATATAATTTAAATAATTGATGGTTTTCTTATTCTGGAAATCATAACTTATGAACTGATACATTAGTGACATCATAAATTCAAGCCCAAAATTTAAGGAACCAATATCGCAAGCCACTCTAACAACAAAAATAAATAAAAATCATGTTCTTATATAAAGTTCTGGTTCATAATAGCTTACTCTTTGTTTAGTATTTCCCGACATAAAGTTTTTGTAATGTTGCTATATGTATCAGGTTAAACATCCTAAACCATCATAACCGGGTTGATATATAGGAGATGTCATGAAAACCAATTAAAATTAAACCAACAAACAATACATCAACGCTTCTGCTGAGACATCTGCCATGTCATAAGATGCTGGTCATTGCTTGAATGTCAAGAAACCTCTGTTCACACAGGTGCGATTTAATGTGTTCGATGTTGGGACTTCTTTTGATAGCAGCACCATCTATCGCTGCAATATTTTAAGGATAGCATAAGGTCTCGTGTATAATTAGATGTGACATTATGTACGTACCTGCATCACTCTTAAGTTGCTGAAGATTTCCTTGTAGACTATATTCTTGACTCCAATCTCATCGTCGTCATCAGAGCTCTCATCTAATATTTTCAAACCTTCAGGGGTGGTCACCCGAGACATTGCAACATAGAGCTGCCCGTGTGTGAAGACAGGTCGAGGAAGATACAAAGCGACTTGTTTCAGGCTCTGGCCTTGGCTCTTATTTATTGTCATGGCATAACACAGTCGGAGCGGGTACTGACGTCGACAAAATGTGAACGGATGTATAGTGTCAATAGGGCTTAGCTGTATCCTCGGGATCAAGATTCGATCTTCATCTCCTGAGCCACCCATCGGTTCTACTTCAACAATCCTGTCTCCAAGTCTAGTTACCATCATTCTTGTACCATTGCATAGGCCATGATCCTGATTTAGATTTCTCAGCATCATTACAGGAGCTCCGACCTTCAAACATAATCTGTGGTTTGGAAGTCCGGGGAACTCTAGAGAATTCAAGTACTCTTGAGGGTAATGGCTAGTCCAGTCATCATCTGGTGTAGCTTCCATCTCTACCGAATCGGAGCTTAAATATTCTCTAGCATGAGATGGAATCTGGGAGAGTAGATACGAGTTCACCTCATGTACTGTAGCGTTCGTAGGTGTCAATACTGCCCTCTCTCTCAAGTAATCCTTGTTTCTGTAGTTATGCAGAAAGTTAGGATATGCAGACTTTGCTAACGTTTCATGCGGAGTATCAGAATTGGGTAATAAGAACTCTTTGTCCACAACAATGCGTTTACCATCATCATGATTACTTGTAGGTGAATCCAGGGTCTCAGCATCTCCATTACCAACTTCCAAAATCCAATTAGCAAAATCTTTGTCTTCTTGCCGCAGTCGCATGTTTATGGAGAGGGTGAACACGGTTGCCATTTTCCAAAGATAAGATTTGCTAATCGAGGCGAGGACTGTGTCTGGCCGCTTACCATGCGGCACCACAGGCAAAATCTGTCTGAAATCACCTCCAAGGAGGACTGTCTTACCACCGAACGGTCGGTCTGCAGCTGATGGATTCTCGTGCGATAACAAATCTCGGAGTGAACGGTCTAGAGTCTCAAAAGCTTGACGGTGTGCCATTGGAGCTTCATCCCATATTATCAGTTCTGCCTTACTTATCAGCGCAGCTATGTTAGACCCTCTGTAAATATCGCACATCGACTGATCATCTAGTTTCAGTGGCAATTTAAATCTGGAGTGAGCTGTCCGACCGCCTGGGAGAAGCAATGCTGCAATACCAGCTGTAGCAACAGGAATTACAACTTTGGCAGATGATCGAAGCTTCGCTATAAGAGTCCTGTATAAGTATGTTTTCCCTGTCCCGCCTGCCCCATAAACAAAGAACAACCCTCCGGACTTATCTGCAACAGATTTCAGGACTGCATCGTACACAATTCGCTGGTCATGGTTCAGTGCACTAAACAATAGACCATGTGTCTCTGCCTCTTTCTGAAGGTCATAGTTTAACTCATGCCGCAGAACAGCGTTGTCTACCTCAGATAGAATGGACTGTTCCGGCTGTGGGAGATCAGTGTAATCAGCTAATGCTTGATTATGTTCTCTTAAGAGCTTCTCCAACTCAATTAGAGTATATTGCTTTAGCTGCTCATCCTGTAACTCAAGACCTGGGAAATGGAATTCCTTTCGCTTCATATATAATATATCCTCGCAAGAAACTTCCACGCAGTTCCCACAGCTTTAGTGGACTGATAACTTGACAATACACAAGAATGACCACAAACAATCTTCTTAGCTGCCGACCGGTAGCCCAATAGGAAGGCTCTTCTATAGCTTCATGCCACTCCCTATCATCGTCAAGCAAACCTCGAGCATAGCATGCCTCTTTATACTTTTTATGAACCACATCACCAACCACTTTCAACGCTTCAAAACTCGTTGGCCCTCGAACGACATTTATTAACATCCTCAAGTAGTACTTATCACCAGCTGCTGGACTGATATACACGACTCGGCCAATGGCTTCACCTTGCTGCCTAGGTGTCCATTCTCTTCCAGCAGAATGATAGACTAACCTTGAAGGAAACTCCACATATGTCAGATCCCTGGCCTCTTCGTATGTGTTGCATGCTTCAAAAATGCTGTCAACATAGTTTTATCAATATCCTCTCGGTAATAAACTCGCCAAGTCATCAGATTCATCATATACTGCCCTATGCTCCCCAGGAAGATGGAGTGGAAGCTTCACCACGTTTGGCTGGTTATAGTGGATGGGGAAGGCGAATATCCTCCATGAAGCTTCACAAGCTGAGATATAACGGCACTGTGTGAACCTGTCGATCTCGTTGATCATATCCGTTGGCTTCTTGTTGTCTCCATGTCCACCTCCTGTCGAATCACTCTCCTCAATAAGCATTGTAGCACGATCGACACCTTTCGTTATATACTTAAAGAGATATTTGATGGCGCCACTTCTGCAGCACCACTCGACATTTATATGAGCCTGGTATTTCTTTAGCAGCTTCAGGTTGTGGGGTACAACGCATCGTTATCAAGCTGAGCCACCTTTCACTACTAATGAATTTGAGTCAGATCTCCTTTGTATACAACAAAACCGACTTGTCAATCCTTGTACGATCTGACAAAGGTTTCGGTAGTTCTTCGTGCACTCTCCTTTGTCCATGCAAGGTGAACTCGGACGATTCTACCACATGGCCCATGGATCATATGTCGCCCACCAGTTCATAACCCTCTTTGTCAGACTCTTTATCTGGCAGTTCTGCTGATCGTATTCATCGATCATTGCTGCAGTAACTTCTTTCTTCACACCTTTCAACCATAATAGTATATGTGCATGCGCAATCCTCGCTTTTGAAACTTCGATGGTGTATACAACTACACAAATAAAATAAACACTTTGTATATCAAACACTAATGCTTGAGAACTGTTCATATAATTATTTGTTACTTAGTTCCTTTTTTTCCTCTAATTTATGTCGGAGTGGTGAATCATAGGAAATTGGTATACGGTAATGTAGTAATGTTGGTCTATATGTGTATATATAGTTTAATATATTTTCAACATATATATAATATAAACCAGTTGATAAATAATAAAGGAATTTATTGTTGGTATCGTATGTATATATATAGTAGTTATAATAAACTTTTTCTCTGTTTGTCCAAAAAAAAAAAAATAAACTTTTTCTCTGTTATAGTAAAATAATGTTAATCTATTCTCAATTATAATCACTCTATTGTTTATTATCTCTTAAAAATATATAGATAAACTAATCTATAGCTGATGTATTTTTTTTTATGATAACTATTTCGTTCACAGGAGAAATATAGATTACACATTTTGAAACTTATTATTGGATGCAGCCGAGAATATTAATAAGAGAGATACCTGCGAGGGGTTTAGGGAAGTATACTCCTTTTTAAATTCAGTTAACATTTCATCAAGCTTGATTTTGAAGAGTCGACATTCAAGGTCCGACGACTATTAGGGGAATCACCGCCATACGCAGCCAGATGATTGCGAAGCTCTACCCAATTAGGATTGGCTGTGAATGTTATGAACAAATGTGGGGGTCCATACCAACGGCATATAGCCATCGCGTCTTGATACTTCTCAGCCATGTACCTTGGTCCGGCGGTGAATGACGAAGGCAGGATGACCTTTTTACCAATCTGTTTAGCATCTGAATCGCCAATCTCTACTGCATCGATAAATTGTTATATAGTTCAGAACGCAGTTTCTTTTGATTCAAACTAATAAACCGCAGCCTCTCCGTCTCAGTAGCAACGTATGCGTCAACAATATACTGATGCAATAATTTCCCACCCTTTATGAGTGTCATTCCTTCGGTAGGTCGGGTCTGGAGCTGGTAAGCATAGAATTCTCTCATTGTCATATACTCCCTTCTTACGGTTGATGCTTCAGGGCCCTCATACGGCAACCTCGTGGTAACCTGGTTCTCCATATGGGAACAACAGAGGATACTGCAGACTCATCATTAATGGATGGAGATCACTTATTCTCTGTAATGCTGATGACTTAAGCTCTACAACAATATCTCTTCCAACCGTTGTTGCAGTTATATCTCCAACTACCAAACCACCAATCTCACTTGCAATAGGTAGGTCATATTGGCGCCCACGGTTTGGCTGGCTGATGAGAGTGATCTTGAACTCATTCGCTGCATTTGTCTTAATTCGATCTCTGGCATGTCTGAACGTCTTTGCGAGGTGGTTGTTGTTGTCCAGCATCTGAATCAGGTCCATTATTATTTCATCAGCTAGTGCGAGAGAGGGAGCACCTTTAGTGAACGCTTTTTCCTGTTGTCCAGCTCGTTATCAGTGTCAAAGATGTATAACTGAAGATACTCTGGTGGGTTACCATCATCAGGAAGCAGAGAACCAATCCTATGTATGATCTGGCCATGAACACGGTAAGTGTATGGACCTGCAGTTCCGGTCACAGAATGATCCACGGTAGCACCCATAGATGTGAAAGACAGCAAACTGTTAGCCACTCTGATGTGGGGTCTGAACCTAGGCGAATCTAGAAGCTCTCTAAGTGGAGACGGTGGTTCACGAATGGTGGAAGCCTAACACGACCTCTCTGACAACAAAGAGTAAACTGCTTACGCCCTGCATATTTAGACCACGAATTGCTTCAGCATTCCAAAGTAATGCCTTGCAATACGGACATGAAACTAACTCCAATTTGTCACATGGTTTTCTACTCTTTTGACCTGGATATAGCAGAAGCATATCCAATGTCAATGAAATTTCTTGTAATCCAAGGAAATAAAAACCATATAGTGTAGAATACATACTCGGAATATGCGATCCAGTTGAAGATGAGGCTGCTGTATAATGCCATACTCAGCATATCAGATCATTTTAACCCGCTTGTTTGATGATTAATATACGTTAATTTGTTTATTTACCAGACGTCGACAAAGGTCCAATTAACCGTGCTTGTTTCTTCCTTTTACAAATTGCCTTCCGTAATCGCCGTGCATTTCGAGCAGAAGCTGTATATTAATTATGTTAGAATGTTGCATACTATGAATTAACTAAAAAATATCAACTCCCAATTATGTGGTTAAACCTGGGTCTACGCGATGATCTCGATGAACTCTGTGAGTAATGCCTGAACTGGTGAGGTCGGAACGCAATACAGCTGCAATTTGTTCACTAACACATGCTTCCGAATGAAGATGTAGATTAGTAGTAATTCAGCATCATTTGGGTTCTGTTTCTATATTGGTTTCACAAAAAAAAAAAGAACAGATACCTGATTGAATACATGGTCGCCCCATTTTGCGTTTCTTGGTGTGTCGATTGTTAGCTAAGAGATTACCGGAGAATGAGATCTTATAATAGCTATACGTTGATAAAAAAAAAAACTAATAATGCTTAGTCAGTGCTAGTGACAAACCTAATGCGGTCGTTTCATTACATCTTGTGGATCGAATGAGCATCCGGCATTTCTAGCTGTTTGTGCTGCAGTCCCTAGAAGATCAGACCATAAATTTGTATGTATAAGAATCGTTCACGATGTTAAGCATAATGAGATACAACGGCTAAGTCACAGCAGTTCACTCTGTAATCTTAAAGTATATATGCATGAACGCGACGAACCAGAACTGGAACTACCGGTGACATTTGGGTCGTTTGTATTTTGAGCACCAAATCCCAATTCTCTTTCGGTGTTGCACCTCAAGTCGGTGGCACCAGTTTCATGATCTCTCACAGACGTCTTTTTCACCATCACTGTAGCAGTCCAGACAAATCAGATAGCACCAATCCTTTCAGTTTTTTCTATGCAATGTGTACTATGATCAAAACAATAGACTTTTGATGGATATCAACTATCTGTTACAGAAACACGTCTGAGAAAGCGAGAAGTCATGTTTATTTTTTTTTAAACAACACCGAACTATCAATATAAGATTGTGACCCACGTGAAAACGATTATCACAGAATGTTATAATATACTTGTTAAGTTTATTTATTATTTCTTTTATTTTTTCATTTCTTTTTCAGCCATACTACCACTCAGTTAATTCGTTTTTGTGTAAAATATTTCCCATTTTATCTCTTATCAACAACTCTTCAAAATCTGAACAAATAACTTAACGACAACCATATTGTATTACATTTTTTTTTCATTACTAAACCTGATACAATCATTTTATTAAACACCTGTAAACATTATTTTTTTAAAATACAATTCTAAAACACAAACTTTTATTAAAACCGAAACTGAAAGCTAGATGATATAATAATTGTTGTTGCTAGACTTTTCGATATGTCAAACTCCAATGACAGGGAAGTAAAGGATGAGATCAAGAAGATGCATGATCTTATTAAGAAATAGAAACAAAGGAGAGTTCCAGATGGATTGCTGCTCAAACTGATAGGTACAAAAACAGTGAGCTTTACAGGTGCATCGCTGATACATAAGGGGACTTTGTGCAACCTGCTTTATATGAAGCTGTTGGGTAAACGGGTATTGAAGCCATTAATTGCGGACTACCAACTATCGCCACACACCAAGTAGACCAGCTGATATAATAGCTGATGGTGCCTCTAGTTTCCACACTGATCCAAACAATGGTGATGAATCTGTTAACAGAATAGAAGATTTCTTTAGCAAGTGTGGCACAAGTGGTTTGTACTGGGATAATATCTATAAGGCTAGTACTAAACGAATCCATGAGTGGTATGTAGAGATGAACCTTGTGACGCAAGTATTGTCACATTACATTAACTAATCTGTAGATTCTTAATGTTCCACAATCTCCATATAAAATATTTGGTGAGTCTTTTCAGATTCTGAAGTTTAGATGATAAACCTCTATGATGATAGCTACAAAACTAACCCTTACAATGCTTTCTTGTACACCAAGAAAGTGACAACCCCTGATGATAAACCTCTAAGAATGGATTCACTCAGTAACATCATTCCCAAGTTTGGCGTTTACTAAAACATCACCCCGTAAACCGTATATACTCTTTTTTTTTAATCTCTTGTCAAACCGATACAAACCATTATAATAACCAAGCGTACAGGAATAAAACATATAAATTCAAATGGGAAATGGTTCAAAATCTAACTACAGGATGGCTCATAATTTAATCACTCATACCATCATGCAAGTCAGTCATAGCAATACTATTATCATTATTTAGTTTTCATTTACGTTAACATATCAAATTCAGATAGGGTAGAATAGTTTATTTCATCCTTACCCCACATAATTTGATCATATAAATTTTAATGATTATATTCAAAAAAAAAAAAAAAAAAAAACAAATTACATATTATTTGGAGTTGACTCCAGCACCACTCTGCATAATCTAATCCTATATTTCAAAGTATAAGTTGGAACACATTCTTCATAAAGTATATGTTAAACTTCCAACGATAATAATTCAGAAACATATTTATTGCCATGAAACTGAAGGTAACAACGTCTGAAAGCAAACAAACTTAAAGCAAAGATAAACAAAGATGATAAAGTCCAGGTGAAAAACATAGACGAAACATAGATGCTGAAGACATAATTAGTAGGTAGCATGCTAAGCAACACGTGCTTTCTTGGCCGTGTTGCTGGCTGGACGGCCTCTCTTCTTCGGTGCAGCACCAGTTGGATTCATATCAACAGACACCTCTGCATCAATACTGCTCCCTCCACTCTCAACATGATGAGTGGTGCCATCTGGCAGGTCTCCATCATCACCACCATTTCCTCCCTGATCAAATTAGAAAATTATAAACATTTCAACCGTAAATAGAGATACGAATATATCAAAACTGTCCTTACATTAGCAACGAAATCAGGAACAGGCGGAGCCTCAGGCTTACTGAGAATTCGCGTGATGGTAAACGTCTGGTGGTGCGCAGTGAAGTTATATGGGTTGACCTTGACCTGAAAGGTAAATGTCTTTCCTTCCATGTCTGTGATAAATGGAGGGACATTGGACTCCTCAGGATTGACTCCTTCTTCAATCTATTTAGCAGAGTAAAGATACTTAGTGAGCTGGCTTATCATAGATGATATTTATTTTCAAAAATTATCGACATATCTTACCAACATCTGGCTGGCATCACTTGCTCTGAGGTTGTGCAGTTTGGTCATTACACCATCGAAACACACAAAAGCACCTTCAGCAGTATCATCAGCTATTGATAACTCCACCCGATAGCTTAATGCATCCCAAAAATAAAGAAACATTCAAAGAGACCATGGGACTAACTTACGTACGTGAATGCATGCATATATAATGTTTTACATAATGACACGACTCATACCGAAGTGTTCCGACGGCGTTAACGTTGTTGCATCGCACGCACTCCAGAGCAGAAACAGTGCGCTGCAATTTTTTGCTGCACTTAGAGCAGGCCACATAACACCACCCCTTGTCTATATCAACACGACCAACTTTCCCAGTACAGATGAAGTCAATCTCCTACATGTTATATACCAAAATCGACATATCATAATCACGTTCCGGTTTAACAATTCAACAACTAAAAATATGCAGATCATCATATCTTACCTGAGATGAGGCTGAGCTGATAAAAGCGTTGAGCTCAGCAATGGTCAGGGTCTCAAGCTTTGCATACCCTCTCAGGAGTGGTGCAGCAGATGTGAGACCAGTCTCTAGAGACCAACCTGGACAAACACCCAATTGTCAGGTGGGTTGAATGCATAGACGATGCATATTCTCGGGACAACCAATATGCTTACCTGTAGAAGTAGTCCTCCCCTGCTTTTGTCTCCTTATCAAAGTATATATGGGTTCCAGAGGTGGCATTGAGGTACAACCTCCCTGCGATCCAAAGAATAAAATGGTGGTATTTGCGATATTTATAAAGAGAATGTAACGAAACAGTACCTCCAACCATCTTTGGGTTGATGCTGGTGGCAACAATCACTCTTGGATCAACCCTCTTGTCTTGAAGCTGTTTGTGAAAAGTCACCGCCTGAGCATCGAACAGGCTCAATGTGACGGTTGTATCACTGCATATCGTTTATATATAACGACGGTTAATTTATTTCATTACACTATGTATAGCAGAACAGCACCTATATATAACTCAGTTAGTTAGGAAGCGAAAGAAAAGAAAAATACTTGTCAAGCTTCACTGTTGCCATGACACGATTATTCTCAGCAGGATCATCATCATCACAGACGGTACTCTTCACCGAGATGATCTCACCTATAACATCTTTGGAAGATGAAAAAAAAAATCAGTTAGATTATACGATAATTTAAATGTATCAAAGCGAAAATATATTAGAAGGCCAACCGAACCGATCCACTTAACCTGGCAATTGTGTGTTAGTGTTTGCCAAACCAACCAACTCAGACTGGTTGCGAAACCGATACGCTTCCTCGGGTAAAGGAGACACAGGTTCGGTCAACTCATCAAAAGATGTCGATTCATTAAACCGAATCTGCAACGAAGAGTTCGAAAGTCGGAAATTTTGAGCACACCGTCCGACGTCAAAACCGGACACGGTATAAACCTTGCCGGCGGTGAGTTTATGCCGGAACCTTGCAAGGCGGCTAGCACCGATCGTTGCTTGCATGACCGTCGCCTGTAATGAAAATTCAAAGGTATCATGATCACCAATCAGGAAGAATACCCAGGAATTATTTAAACGATGAACAAACAATAACAGTGTAGCCGAATCAAGCAAAATCAATGTACAATAAATAATAATCTCGCCGGAAAACATATGAATATAGAACATCAAATGGTTCTTACGTTGACGTCGACCATAAGCATGTCGACCCACATAAGCTCGCCGCCACGCTTCACGTTCTTAGCCTCCCAAAACCTCAAGAGTCTGGCCTCGACGGCGGAGGAGCATTTGCCGACCTTCAAATCGGAGAAGAAAACGCGAGAAGCAGCCATATTACGATCTTAGCAAAGTTTTTAGAATTGGAGAATGAGATGTGAGGAAGAGAGAAACACTAACCCCTATTTATACACGATAATCACCGCCTCTCAGATCGACAGAACATTGAAGAGGGCATAGTGGGGGAGAATAAAACGGGAATTGATGACAAAACTTTAACGGAGAACATAACCACTGATGAGAAGTATCTGAACCGACATCACTCAGCCGCGCACGAAAGAGAAGAAGAAACTTAGAAGGAATTAGGGTTACTGAGGAAGAAGGAAGCAATTCAGCAGGCCGAAGCCCAGACAAATAACACCAACACGAAGCCCATCAATCCGAGAGATTAATGAAACGTAGCGTTTAGGTGCGAGGGGGACACGTGTTGGCCAGGGAAAGAGCGACTTTGTGACGTGTCCTCACAATGAGAGAGGAGAACACGATTATATATATATAGATATATATATATATATATATATATATAGAGCCTCTTTTCTGATCAGAAGCTCTTCATCAGATAAAAATCATATTTATTGTCAGAATTACAAAGAATACTCACGTATTCACCTCCACCAACGAACACATCTCTCATGCTTTCTTTGATGGTCATACCACTTCTGATATCAAGGTCAGGATGTGGCAGGCGGACCTTTGTTCGTCTCTCACTGTCTCTAATCTCATCTGGATCAATAGGACAGTCGACCGATGCATAGTCCCCGAGAACTGAAACAGATCCAGTAAAGCGATCTCCCAGTAGACCATAAGGTTTTGCTGGGAATACATACAGGTGAACAACAAGCAATACCCATCTGCACTGGAACAGCACAAACTTTTGGCAGAAAAGACTCCACAGACTGTTGTAAAAAGGAAATGACGAAGAAATAAGCAGTTTGGTAAGAGAAGGAAGGACATGTACCTCAATGCAAATGATAAAATCTTGAACGCTAGTCTTCAGCTGCAAGCTCTGTGCAATGGAACTTTTGAACAAACCGAGGGAAGAGAGAAGAGCAATGGCAACACCTTGCCACCAAGTCAAGAACACGATGGACTTGAATGTTAGAAACTTGGCAAGGGGCTTTATGTGCGCAAGCTCATCTTTTGTAGCACCGTAGAACTGAACCAGACAGTATAGTGCCCATGACTGGCTAAAATTTAGAACAACTGCCAAGTAAGGGTACCTACAAAAATCACGGTAAGATATCATAATATAGTTCATGGAAGATGAAACATATTTAGCACGGTGGTTGTCAAAAAGAAAAAGAGCCTCTGACGTACCCACAATCCCATTTAAACTCTCCTTCACAGTACACACCGAAGGCTTCAAGAATGAGGGCAGTGAGGGCAGTGAGAGACTTTATAATCATCTGCGAAAGAAATAGTTTTAGTTGGTTGGACCTCAAAGAAAAGACATATAGGAAGGAGGATGGTTAGTGGGGGAACACATACATATTGAACAATACCAAACTTAACAACTTGATAGAACTAGTGACTGAGCCTCCAGGGTTTTAAGAAAAGATTCATAGGGAAAGGATGTTTAATGGTTGCCTTATCATCAATGTGATCTAGTAAGAGGGGAGTGTTAAAGCTCTTGCGGCGGCCTTGTCGTTGCATAAACTCAATGGTCCTATCTTCTCCACCTGGTAAAAAGGAATGAGAAAGAAAAGGGATATAATAAAAGAGAAGAAAGGAGAGGGATAAGGATACCTAAGCAGGCAACAAGGTATCGACCAAAACAGTACATGGCAAAGGATTCATAGCAGTCACGTAGAATGCCACAATCAACGCTGATGGATGGGTTGACAAGTGATGCAAACTGTTGTTGAATTCAACAAAGAAGATTCATCCATAGATTAGCTTAGTAATTAAAGAAGAATCTTAATAAGACATATTGACTCACAGACTCAATTGAATAGCAAGGGACCATGAGGATGACTCCGATCAAAAACATTTGCTCCTGAAAGAGAGAGAGAAGAACTCAAGATGATATAACAAAAGGAAGGAGAGAGAGAGAGAGAGAAGAAAAACTGGAAACCTCAGGGTTCTTGTAAGTAGAAAGGTGATCGAAGACAAGATACATGGAAAGGGAGAGGGTGAGGATCAAAAAAGCACCCGCCATAAAGCTTGCCCAAGCGGGAGCCGAGTAAGTTAGGAGCGTCGATGATATATCCATCACCCAGCTCTATACCATAAGGAGGAGGAGGAGGATGATAGGATGAGAGCTGAATGAATGCAAAATAATTAAAAAAAGAAAAAGCCATTAGAATCGAATCGATCTCTGAACAAAAGGATCGGAGACAGAGACTCCTACCTAGTGTATGACGACGAAAGGGAGGTATTGATCAAAGCTCACCGAGAGAAACTAACTAACTAACACGGGAAAAAAAAAAAAAATTGAAAAAACGGCATGCATTTCTGGCATTTGTTACTAAAACGGCACAAAACAGTCTCAGGCTCCAAACGAATAGTTGTCATATATATACAGTAGTCGTCTCCTACTGGCTGCTGGCTTCAGATTGCTCTTTCGTTCCTTCCCATATATTCGAGTCGAGACAAACATGCAGCTTATCCTTTTCACACGTAACTAAAAACTATTCACTCTTCTCTTCTCTCATTTGCCTTCTCTTCTCTTTTCCTTGATTGACTTTGATCATGCCGCCATTTCTCCTCGTGATTGATTGGTGCCCTCAAATTGTGATGTTTTCAGGTGGTGCAGAGCTCAAAAAACTGTTCTCAACCCACACTCTGCACCAAGGTCACGGAGGTAAGGGTTATCTGAAAACATTCACATTTGTATTTTGTGTAATATATACAAACAGAGCTCTCGTGTCTTTTATTCCAACCCATCATCAAAATACAAATACAAATACAATCACAATCACATATCAGATGCTCTTAAAACCATATTTATATGAAATGGCACACTTGACACATCCAAGCTTCCCTTTTACACTTTGACCGAGAAGATCTCACTCAGGGAACTCCAAGTTCCTGACACAGCAAGAACCACACCCAGTCCCACTATCGCTGTGTCTAGACTCCATTGCTTCCACCCCATCTCTTCCTTGAACACCAGCAAATGAAACAACGCAGGTAACACAAACCCTAAGATGCAGCAAGTGCTGCTCCCCACCAATGACAAAAAATCTGTAAAATTTGGCACAAAGAGAGCCACCAGAGTCACTGCCAAGACTAGCAGGCATCTCAGCCACGCGGAGTACATCCCACCAGCGAACCGCCTCTCTACTATCTCAAACACCGGATTCATCATCAAGGGGAAGGTGAAGAAGAGGTTGATGCAGAGTCCAAGCTGAACAATAGTGCTGATAAGTCCTGCCCCCAAGTTAGCGGTGATGATGTCCATTGTGTCGTCACCAAAAGCCAAGTAACCTAAGAAACCAAAGGCTATGTATATGAAAGAGATGAATCCCATGCCGAGTGCCAAGACTTTGCCAAACTTGTCCTTGTCTTTCATCTCCGATTCAAGAGGCAAGACCATTCCAACACCTTCGAAGGAATAAACAGCAACGCCCATCCCATAGAAGAAGAGGGACATACCACCAAAGGCAACAACGTGAGGCCTTTGGTTGAGTATAATCATGGAATCCTCAACAATGACGACAGCCATAGCGGCAAGATCAACAACGTCGGCAAAGATGCTAAGAGGAGCCAAGTGAGTGAGGGTCTTGATGGAATTAAGACCAAGCTGGAAGGGGAAGCATCCCCAGATGTAGAGACTCTTAGAGGAGACTCCCAAGAAATCAGAGCCGAGGCGATGAGTGAGACTGGTTGGGGAATCAGGATGGAAGAGATTAGCTAGAGTAGTGCCGATGAAGATAAGATATCCGACACAAAAGCCAGCTTGAGACAAAATGATAAAGAGGTCAACGACGAGCCTTCCGAAGGAGCCGCAGACGGCGAATCCAAGGTCACCAAAAGAGCCGATTTTGGAGAAACCGCCGCCGTTCAAAGAGTCGAGCTTGCGGCGGGTATGAACGAGAAGCATCATGCAGTGATGGGTCAAAACCGAGACGGAGACTAGAAGGAGGACGCCCATGAGCCATCCTGTGCGCTTGAAGGCGTAAGGAAGACCAAGAACACCTGCTCCGACGACAGCAATGAAGACGTTGGCGAAGGTCTTGAACTGGCTAGAAAGATGGGGTGACTTGCCGAGAAGAGGCGTGTCCTCCCTTGGAGCTGGCATTTTAAGCGTATAAGAAGAAGAGGAGGAGGAGCTAGAAGCTTCCTTCTCAAAGCCCATCTGAAGAGGAAATCAGAGACTCGGTTGTTGATAGGAATCAGAAAGCTTTCTCGCCGGCGAGGATGAATCTGAATCTGAATCTGAATCTGAATCAATCAAAGAAGAGAAGAAGAAGAAGAAAAAGAAGAAGATAGCAAAGATGACAGAGAAGTAGAAGAAGACAGAGTCGTCGGAAAATAAATAATTGCGTCTACAGTTGGTGGACTCCGACAGAGACGCTCGTTAACTTTGAAGGGTCAGCGAGCCACTACGACACCGTTTCAGAATTTATTAGGCAACGACGATACCGTTTCAAAGAAAAACAAAAACAAACTACAGTGAGCTCCCTCCCTCTCTCCTGGCGGCGGATTGTTTTGTACACGTGTATAACTGATTGTTTTCAAATGCGCTCTACGCAGTCTTTCTTCTTCCCACTTCTCTTGGATTCTATCATGCTGGTGTGGTGTGCATCTCTCTCTCTCCAACCTTGTATTCTACATGTACAAAACGATCCTTGTTTCCGCCACATTCTAAATTTCATTGGCCCTGGCGAGCAGTGGAGAGAAGAGATTATGGAGTCCATTGCATTTTTAGCATGTTCTAATAAAAGATACTTTACAAATGTGTTTATGACTATTAATCAAAGATGTCCTCTTTTTGTTATTTTTAGTCGAGAGGATAGCGAGCATATTGCAAAACCATCTTCAACAAAGAAATACACTTTTTTGAAATTGATCATCAGATCTGATTGAATTGTTTGGCACGGTAATCTGCACATCCAGTTCTTCCTCTGTTTTCGTTTTTGTCTACCAATGCCATTTTGCTTTGGGAAATTATGGATTTTTTTTTTCTTTTTTCAGATCTTACTCTGTTTTCCTGAGATGACAAACTGATTTTGAAGGGGGGGAGGGGAACTAAAGTTGGTAAGGGTCCTTGGTGGGGTTATGAGTGTTTGTTTTGGTCACTTACAAACAAGCCGGAACCATTGCTGCTTCTAATAATACATGTGCTCCTGTTTGTTTCAGAAAGAAGGCACGATGAAGCACAGCGGTGGGAACCAAGCCTGCTTCGTTCTTGGTCAAAAGACCCCAAGCATCCGAGATGTCTACTCCTTGGGACACAAACTAGGCCAAGGACAGTTTGGGACGACCTACATGTGCAGAGAGATCTCAACAGGACGTGAATACGCGTGCAAGTCTATAACAAAACGAAAGTTGATTTCAAAGGAAGATGTGGAGGACGTGCGGAGGGAAATTCAGATCATGCACCACCTGGCTGGTTACAAGAACATCGTCACCATTAAAGGCGCTTACGAGGATCCATTGTATGTTCACATCGTCATGGAGCTCTGCTCAGGTGGGGAACTTTTTGACAGAATCATCCAGAGAGGGCATTACAGCGAGAGAAAAGCAGCTGAGTTGATCAAAATCATTGTTGGTGTTGTTGAGGCTTGCCATTCGCTTGGTGTCATGCATAGAGATCTAAAGCCAGAAAATTTCTTGTTGGTGAATAAGGACGACGACTTCTCTCTCAAAGCCATTGATTTTGGGCTTTCCGTCTTCTTCAAACCAGGTTGGTGGGGTGGGGTGGGTGAATTCATTCATATGTTTCACTCGTCAAGTCAGTCATAGAATTTTCAAACTTGCTTTAAGGTCAAATATTCGAGGATGTTGTTGGGAGTCCTTATTACGTTGCTCCTGAGGTTCTGCTCAAGCACTATGGGCCAGAGGCTGATGTGTGGACTGCAGGGGTCATACTGTACATACTGGTGAGCGGAGTCCCTCCCTTCTGGGCAGGTACGCACCCAACCCAACTGATCTCATGATAAGCCTTCCTTCCTTCCTTCCTTCCTTCCCAAGGTAATAAATAATTCTTTTTTAATTTTTAACACCAGAAACACAACAAGGGATATTCGATGCTGTGCTCAAGGGAGATATTGACTTCGACTCTGACCCTTGGCCCCTAATATCTGACTCTGCGAAAGACTTGATCCGCGGCATGCTATGTTCCCGGCCCTCTGAGCGTCTCACAGCTCATCAAGTATTGCGTATGTCTCTCTCATTCTTGTTTCATCTCCTCCTGCATTGCTTTCTTACTCAGCCCGACTTTTCCAGGCCATCCTTGGATTTGTGAAAACGGAGTTGCACCTGACAGAGCACTAGATCCTGCGGTGCTTTCCCGTCTTAAGCAGTTCTCTGCCATGAATAAACTAAAGCAGATGGCTTTAAGAGTACGCAAGCTTTTTTTTTTCTTTTCGTTTTATTATACGAAGACAGAAATTTCCATTAATAATGTCTTCTTCTGTTGCGGTTCAGGTAATAGCTGAAAGTCTCTCTGAAGAAGAAATAGCTGGACTAAAGGAAATGTTCAAAGCAATGGACACCGATAACAGTGGAGCTATTACATTTGACGAGCTAAAATCTGGGTTGAGAAGATATGGTTCTACCCTCAAAGACACTGAGATTCGTGACCTTATGGAGGCTGTAAGCACTCTAAACCCTCATCTCTGTTTATCTGCTTGAAGATCAGTAACTCTGTGCGACTTACCAGGCAGATATTGACAAAAGTGGGACCATAGACTATGGTGAATTTATTGCTGCAACAATCCACCTGAACAAATTAGAGCGCGAGGAACATCTCCTCTCAGCCTTCAGCTACTTTGACAAAGATGGGAGCGGTTACATCACAATCGACGAACTCCAGCAAGCGTGTGCTGAACAAGGGATGAGCGATGTCTTTCTAGAAGATGTGATCAAGGAAGTCGACCAAGACAATGTGAGATACCTAAACATATCCGCTGGCTTGGAGATAGACAATTATGGTCAAAAGGCCAATGGATCATTTTTCTTCTGGTTTGTTTCAGGATGGAAGGATTGATTACGGAGAGTTTGTAGCGATGATGCAGAAGGGAATTGTTGGAAGAACAATGAAAAAAAGCATAAACATGACCCTCAGGAACAATGCCATCTCTTAGTGGCTAATTTAAGCAATCTCATGGTTAATTTACAGGTTAGGCTCTTTCTCAGTTTCCTGTCCTTTGAATGTTTTCCTATGTAAATTCTTTCCCAAACTGGACAATTTACACAAGGTGTGCGTGAATCTTTTCTTGTCTACAGAGGTGAGCCATGAGATGCAAAAGCTACAAATCTCCGCAGAAATATGGTTTTATATAGTCTAGATCCTTGCCAGTAGTTATAGAACCAACAAGGGCTAAAGAGTGTACTAATATGTATTAACAGATATATTGAACCAACCAACATCATACATGGAGTCATATGAGATTTATTGTTATTTGTGGGCAGTCTCTTTTGCCATTGTTACCTCTTATGCAAAGTAAGAGATAGATAAAATAACAATTAAACAAAAGTTGCAAACTGCCAACAAAGAGATTATAGTTTACCTCTAGCTTAGAATCGCTGGAGATGTGATAGCATATGACTTGGCTAAAACAACCATCCTACAGAAAATAATCTCTCGCCATCTTTGCTTTCTTGGAGTGAGCACCACAGGTCTTGCAGAAGCAATAAAAGAACCTTTTCTTCTCGCACAATCTCAATCACCTTCTCACTAGTAACTTGTTGAATGCAACCCTGAACATGCTCACAGAAACAAAACACCTATGATTTTAGTAGGGCAAAATGGATACACATATAATTGAACAAACAGGTCAGGCCAACTAACAGAATCAGAGGCGTGAAAACTAGTGGTAGCAAGTACAGCTCATAACGCATACATAAATACTGTTTTAAAGAAAACAACCAGCAAAGTGAGAAAGATAAAACATTCTTAGCATTGATAACAGAAGCAGGTTGGGTCTGCGCCAGGGCAATATCAGCTGAACAAGAAAGAGAAAAAAAAATTGTGATTGTGTAACCAACCCCTAAACTGAGAGAGAAAGGAAAGCAGAGAGCTTTGAAGGAAGACGGAGGCGCAGGTGTACGGTTCCGCCGCAAGAGGGAACTTCCGGAGGATGATAGCATCATTGGAACAGAGTGTAGTAGAATCATTATTGATCTCACAAAGAAAGAAAAGCCAGAGTAAATAGATTTCGTTTTGGGGTCAGGCTTGGATTCATTTTATAATACTAATGGGCGAATTTGAATTCTTAGTACGGCCCACCAACGATCTTTCTTTTCCTGTACCAAATTTGTAACAGCGAATCTCTTCTACGTGCCGGTTGAGGAAAAGAAAAAAACAGAAAAGAAACATCACATTAAGTTGAAAAGAAAATGTTCTGTCTGATTTCACAGCAGCATGGTGGGTTCAGATCTTATTGATAATTGTTACAGAAAGACTTTGATGCTCGACTATAAATGGACCTTTATAACTCATCTCGTGAACCACTCTTGCTTTCATATGATGCATAAGCTTTGATTATTGAAACATACACGTCAATCCCCTTCAAATACTCAGCTCTACCCAAATACTGCAACAAAAGCAAAACCACATGCATGCGTTAGTAAATTGATAATGATAAATGATCCACCATTAAGAAAAAAAAAAAAAAATCATCATCACACACCTCATTGTGGTCATGAAGCAAACTCGGGGTGTTTGATATGGGAGAAAACCCAAAGGCGGGAACGCCAGCCATCCGGAAGTAGCGAGCATCTGTTGATGCAGGGAAAATCTCAGGCTTACTAGTTTTACCTCCAGCTTCCTTGACAGCATTTTCCAAGAGCCTCCACCAAGGATTTGTATCATCTGCTACGGTAAGGAGCGGTTCCCCCGAATGCTTCTGCTTGAACTTCCCCAGACATTGACAGTACACCACAATATTAGTTTAACGTTTTCTATTAAAAAGAGAAAAAAAAGACACTCAGGTAACAAACACTTTTTGTCTATAATTTGCATGGAAAGAGACATTCAACACTGTTTTGATGCTAGGCTTGAAGAGGAGAAGAAATTACCTCAACGGACATGTTGCGTGCCGCGGGTGCCCATTCCTCCACCAAACGTCTTTCAAGTGCTTCAGAATCAACGGTGGGTGGGATACGAATGTCGAAACCAGCTTCTGCCTCAGACGGTTGCAGATTCATCACGAAACCCTTGGAGGGAGAGAGAATAAAAAAAGAGTCAGAGATGCATGAAGTCATTTAATATCTATCTATCTATCAAGGCAAAGATACAAAATGGTTACAGTAGGGGAGGGTGTGCCAGCCTTGAGGAAGGCCATGTTAATTGAGACGACATCGCCTTCAGCAGTGCCACCAGCTTTGAGCAGATCGAATTGGGAAGCTCTGAAGCGACGAATACTCTCAATGCTTTTGAGGAGATTCTCCATAGCAGAGTTGTCATAGAGCTTGGCACCGTGGCCAGGGGGTCCTTTAGCCTTAATCACAAGCCACCAGGGACTCCTCTCTCCATAGAATACTCTGTAACTCTTAGTAGGCGATGGCAGACCTGACTCATTAAAAAAAAAAAGAAAAAAAGTAGTCATTTTGCTTAGTTAACATTAAAAAAAAAAAAAAAAAAAAGAGAGAGAGAGAGAGTGTTTTAACACTTTTACCTTCGTCGAGCACGATTCCGACGTTTAAGGTCTTGAAGAGGTGGGATTCGGCGAACTTCTCGGCACCATCGTGGCCGCCGATCTCTTCATCGGGGACGAAGGAGAGATAGACAGATCGGATTGGGTGGAAGCCAGAAGCCTGGAGCTTGCGTATGGCCTCGAGGTACTGCATCCCAACGCACTTCATGTCCTGCGAACCTCTGGCATATATGTCTCCCTTGTTGTCCATGTGAGCTTGGAGCGGGTGGTGTGTCCACTTGGATTCCTCGAAAGGAACAACATCGGTGTGGGAGTTGAGTAGAATGGCTGGTAGTGTCGGGTCAGAGCCAACCCATTTGAGGAGGATATGCGGCTTTCCCTTAACGAACTCGTTCGTCTGAGATTCCAGGGACAGCGATTTCGCCTGAGACTTGATAAAGTCAACGGCTTTGTAGTAATCTGGATTTGGCTGAACCGTGTCGATTCGGAGATACTCCTGGAATCTGGACACGATCGCCTCCCCTTCCTCGTCAGCAACTGCAATAAGGATTGATAGATGAAGAACAATAATAATAAGAGCAAGGAGAAGACGACGACTCATCATCATTGGGAAGGTGAAGATTCTTTCTGCAACCACTACTAGCACAAGCACTAGCTAGCAGCGATTGGAGAGATAATAGCAAAATTAAATTGAGACTCTCCTCAGGAGAGGCCACGTAGGACCATCAAGGGCAGTTTTGTGAATAAAACAAAGGACAAGGGCGAAACAAAACTGGCCTTGTGCCACACGATTATGACCCATGAGGAACTGGGTCCAAATCATGTCAATGGTTTCCCTCCTCTTGCATTATCTTCTTCTCATTGAAAACTGGGCCGCCGAATGAGATGGGCCTGGAAAACGTATTTCTTCTTTTTTTCTCTATAGAAATGGTCTGAAAGCGAACTATCAAAGTCAAAACATGTCAGAGCAATCTTTTGTCGCTATCATCCCCACAAGTCTTGAAAGGGGAGCCTTATGATCAAAAGGAACCCCCAAAACCCTCTCAAACGCATCGCTTTTGTCTGCCACTTTGTGACCCTTGAGGATCCCAAACAAACAAACCACACTACACTGGTTGTTCATGGATTCTGGGCTTCAGCATCTCGCATTGCGCTTCTTCATTTTTCTCTGCTGCCTTTTTCAAGCCACCGCCCAGGATGGTAGCTGGAAGATAGCCACCGCCACGCTCTCTAGAGACAAGGACGGCTCCTCCTCTGTCACCACTGGTTCTTTTTTTCTCTCTCTCCTAGCTATGTTTCGGCTTTCCTCAAGACTAACTTATTTGTGGTGATAGGAGGCGCTTGTGGATATGGAGATCTGAGGCAGAGCAGCTATGACGGGTACAGCGCAGGCCTGAGCGGTAAGCTGTTCAACAGGGGAAGCAGCTGCGGAGCTTGCCTGGAAGTGCGGTGCGTGAACCACATAAAGTGGTGCCTTCAAGGCAGCCCCTCCGTGGTGGTCACAGCCACAGATTTCTGTCCTCCCAATTCAGGTCTTTCCTCCGATTACGGAGGTTGGTGCAACTTCCCAAAGGAGCATTTGGAACTATCTCATGCGGCCTTCACAGGGATTGCAGAAACCAGAGCCGAGATAATACCTGTGCAGTACAGGAGGGTCAAGTGTAGGCGGAGAGGCGGGTTGAGATTCAGCTTGAACGGGAGCTCCCACTTCTTTCAGGTCTTGATAAGCAATGTGGGACTCGATGGGGAAGTGGTGGGAGTGAAAGTGAAGGGGCATACAACGGCTTGGATTCCAATGGCACGAAACTGGGGACAGAACTGGCACTCCTCGCTCGATCTCATCGGACAGTCTCTCTCTTTCGAAGTTACTCTCATCGGCGGCAAAACCATTGCCTCTTATGACGTGGCTCCCCCTTATTGGCGCTTTGGAATGACGTACCAAGGAAAGCAGTTCCTTTCGTGAGACTGCCTCTCCTCTTTTGCTTTTTCTTTATATAAAGTTATGATTCACTTTCGGTGGTCAAAACAATTTTTGTGGCCTTTATCATGACTTTAAAGACATAGCAATCACTTCAGTTCAAGGTATAAATGACTTTACCATTGTCTTTATAAGGTGGAATTCTATCTAACTCACTCCCCTTCAACAGAGTCAACAATCAATAAATATATGGAACAAGAGGCTAGACAGAGTAAAGTACACAGAGCTTTTCATGATCATACTAACCTGGTTTTTGACCCAACAAGCGCCTCTCCATCTCTTCCTCAGGACAATCAAAGAACAAGACAAACTTTGGTTCAATCTCGGTCTACAAAAAAAAATCACCAAAGGCAATGTAATTAAGTAACTGTACTCAAACTATATATAAAAAAGTTAATGATTTCATAATGTTTACTTACAACTTTTTCAAATGCTGCTCGGTTCTCCTCATTCCCGTTTTCCTGAATTGCTTTCTGCAGAAGCTTGATTGTAACCTCAGAAGGTACAACCTTCCCTTCTTTAATCATGTTCTGGATCATAGTTCTGTTGAAAAGTCGAAAACCGCTTCAATAAAAGATCTCAAGAAGGATAATGAATGTAAAGCTGACTCCTAATGCTTCTAGCAAGGCAAACTTTAGTTGAAGAACATACCCGTTTTCGGAACCTGATTTAATCTCAGCCCTGAGAATGAAGGTCTCCACCCCTCAGATGAGTGTAACCAAAATGCTCAACAATATAGGCACACTGTGTACCTTTCCCACTGCCTGGACAACCTGCTCAACATAATACAACAGAACATAAAACTCTGAATATGTACGATGTAACTTTCAATAAGTAGAGCTAAAAGAGAGTAGTCTAATGGATCACAAGGACAATGCAATCTATTGACAATATATCACAGTAAAGTAACGTTTTTTTTTTAATAATTAATGTTAAATTGATTCAAAAAGAAAAACTGTTTTTACAACTCGAGTCTGAGAAGATTAGTATTTCCTTAGAAACTTAGATTTGGATCATCTATTAGGTTCGTGAAGCAAACCAAACTTGCAGCCCTTCAGACAGGCCACAATCCCCTTTGTTCTAAGTGATAGAAGGCGGTTACGTATCATCTTATCTATCAGTGTTGTTTCTGTGCGCGGGGCTTCACCATGCCTTCGGGCATTTCTCTCCCTCTAAATGGTATGAATTGCAGCTTGAAAACCATACCGAAACAGAAAGGTGTAGACTCTGGGCATGTGAGTATCCACGGTTTATCCAGTCAAACACAAATTGGCTACCAAGTAAACCCTTCATTAGCTGTAACCATATCTCCCTAGAGTAGTTACAGAGGAAAAGAAGATGCTCCTTGCTTTCCATAGGACCATTACAGAGAATGCACTCTGTATTTGTTCCCGGGTCCCAAGCTAAAATCCTATCCAGAGTTGATAGTCTATCAAGCATAGCCAGCCATGTAATGAAAGTGAACTTTGGTGTTGAGTGACTGAACCATACGCCTGCACCAGCTATCATGCCAGAAAGAGGTGCGAGTGCCATCTTTTACTTCCACTTTGTGAAAACTCTGCGCTAGATCTTTATATTTCAGTTATTTTCTCTACATCCAGGAACCTCCAGTTTGTTTAGGAGGAGACCAAAAATTATCATCTCGTAAGAGATATGTTTGTAGAGATGGCTTAATTGATGTGACGCGCCAGATAAGCCTCAAGCAGCAGACTATATTGACATCGCAGAGACGTCTCAAACCAAGTCCTCCTTTCTGCTTTCGGTTTGCAAACAATATCCCAAGAAACCCTTGCCTTCTTTCGATTTAGTGCAGGACTTAAAGTAACGGTTTTAGGCAACACATATAAGAGACATCAGCTTACCCCGGACAACAATAACAGTAGGTTTCTTTGCACTTGTGGTTCCATTCACCTCCTGGAGAAAATAGATCAGAAACAAACTTCAAATAGGTTTAAAAATGTATCTCCCAAGCAGAACAATCATTGCGTTTAATTGGAGAATTATAACGATATTATTACCTTGTTTGCAGCATCAACAACGGATCCCATGGTACTCATAATCAGATCGTTCAAATATTACCTGTGAAGAAGAATCTAAATGGATACAAAAGCGCTGATCTAAGTTGAACATAAAGGTGAAAACTTTAAAACAGCTTTAGCAAATTCTACAACACATGCCAAAAGAAAGATCCAGTGAATAAGTGATGTACAGACAAATGCTGACGTGTATATAGAACAACACACAAAAGAATCCTGATCCGACAGAACATAAAAATGACAACTTTGAAACAATTTCAATCCTAAAAGAGATGTGTTCTTTCTAGAAGAATCTGAATTCAAGTGACTGAAGCGAAGATCTAAATCTGGAGAATGAATAAAGGATCTAATAAAGGTGCAAACTTTGGATGGATTTTAAGATCCGAGCATTGGGGAGAATGACCTATAAATGAAAGAGCACAAACCCCATTACACATGTTTTTGAGATTCACAGTCAATTTTCAGACAGTAATATAAGAAGCTGTGAAAGAGACAATGGAAGATAGATCTGATGAGAAAGCGAACCTGAAGCAAAGGGAACACAGCGAGCTTGATTAAACGCTGAAAGGTGAGAAAGGAGGAAGGAGAGGCAGCGTTTCAAAAAATAAAAAGGGGAAGGAGAGGCAAAGCTATATAAATAATATGCACACATATATATTTTTATATATTTATACATTCCGTTTTAAATATTATTTAATCGTCTGTTGGTTACTTTTTCGGTAACGTCCATGTGTCTGTTACTCTTAGTTTTTCTTTTCCTTTTTATATAATACTTCATTTTTTGTTATTTAATATTTTAAAATTACGCACCTAATTATCTTATATTATTAATTCTTACTTAAACATTATTTGTAAATTTCAGGATAAAAGATTATCATAAAACATAAAAATTTAATAAAATTTTGGTGAAAATTAAATCTTTATTTAATTTAAATCAAAATGTGTCTAATAGTACTATTTAGATTGACAAAGAAAAAAGATTGAAAAATAAATTATTGGATGAGAGCTGGTCATAAGAATATCTATTCATTAACATAGATATATAGAGTTGTGATGAGCATCAGTTTTGAAGTCAATCAATTTCAATTCCAATGAATAAATAAGCTGTACTTCATATTCTGAGGATATTACAAAAAGATAATGATTTCTAATCTAATATAGTTTTCGATCTAATTTTTCTATAAATATGAATCAACGGATACAAGAATGGTTTGGGTTATATCATACATGCCACACAATGTAAAATATTCTCAAAGGTTTCTTTGACAACGTTATGCAGTCGATGGACTGTTCATGCTGTACGGTGATTAGAACTTAGTAAATTTGCTTATGCTGCCTCTAGACCGGGTCTGAATTCTTAGGTCTATCTGCCAAACGAGCCTAACATTTGGAGCTTGCGTATAACTGCAATAGATTTTATTAGAGTTCTTGCTTTTGTGTCACACTTTTTCATAAGTCAATGTACTTCGAATTTAAGGATTCAAGTTAAGTCGTCTATTCACGTGACACATCGCTTATTTCCATGAAACGTTTGTTCGTCTCGTTACAGAGCATCCCAATTGGTTAAACATTTTAATAATGATAGAGGTGATGATCTTGTGATAAATCATTTGCATGGTGACCTATTTTTAATCATAAACCTCAAAAAAGAAGTATTATGTCATTCAAGGTTGACTTGCTCGGCTTGGTATTGCTTGAAACTATGGGTATTCAAAACTATAAGTATGTTATAAAGTGAAGATTAACAAATAGATATTATTAACTAGGTGTGGACGTTAAAATCAAGATTATGAAGAATAGAAAAAAGTTTAGAGATGGTGAGAGGTTTTTCTTGAAAGTCATTAAGGCCAGCTTCGATAAACTCTTTCATCTCTTCTTCCTCAGCTCTAGTTGTTGTTTTTTTTTTCCTCCCCAAAAGGGATAATGTTTCAGCTCTAGTTGTTACTCCTACAATCTAGCTCTCTCTCCCCATCTCCCTTAGTTTCTTTGTCGCCTTATAAAAAAATAATCAATTAACACAAAGCAATCCATTAGTAATATACTATATATAAATGATCGACTGTTTTTCTTTAAAAACATATATTGGAATATACAATAGTTGTTTAATGAGTGAAAGATGAACTAATATACCTGTGCACAAAAAAAAAGAACTAATATACCTGAATACCGTTCATGACGAGCATGTCCATGTCCATGAGAATGAGATCATAGTTTCTCCCGGAACAATAAACGTCCACAGCTTCTTGACCATTACAGACGACACCGTTTTTAATCCCTAGACGTAAGTAGACGACATCATTACAAAGTTGTCATAGACCACCAAATATGTTTATGATGAATACTCAAAAACTTGTGGCAGTCTCTATTTAAAAGGAGAAGACATTGAAAAATATAAGAATCAATATCTTATATACACAAAACAGGATCAGTTGGATTGTGTTTTGGATTCTGAGGAGATCTAGTGGCATTTTCCATTTTTAGGGCTTAGATTTAGATCAATAAATGTCAATCCCTTGAGATATTAATTAGCCAAAACACCATGTGAGTTAGAGACATGAATAGCAAATAATCATATATGATTATAATAATAGAAATGTTTTCTGCTAACTTTAGCAATAAATATCACATTATATGATTAAATTTTTGATTTAATTCATAAAAGACAAAAAATTCTAAAATTCATTTACAGTTATTATTAAACATCTACGTATTATTTTTTAACAAAACAAATTGACAGAAAGAAATAATAAAATCTTGTACTAATTGTATCTCTTTTTTTTTGCTAAAATGTGAATATCAAATTAATGAAAAAGTTAGGTTTACAAAGCCTATATCTGTGTTTCCTTGGCAAAAAAAGAGAAAAACAAGGAAGACACCATGGTAGAGTTAGAGAGTTTGGTCACCTAATCCATAATGACATAAGAGATTTTAAAATAGATTGTAATGTATTGTGTTTATTAACGTATGATGCAAGGTATATATACAAGAGAGACCTCCTAATTACAATGGGAAATACATATGTCGATAATGACTAAGTCATAGTTATCTTTATCTCTAATATTTGTATCCTTATCTCTATACCCCCCCTCAAGTTGGAGGTGAGAGATCATGAATCTCCAACTTGGAAAGTAAGTAACGAAATGTAGTAGATGGCAAAGGCTTAGTAAGAAGGTCTGCTGGCTGCTCTTTAGTCGAGATATGTTCTGTAGTGATTAACTTGGCTTGAACGGCGTCACGAACGGCATGACAATCAGATTCCACGTGCTTGGTACGCTCATGAAAGACCGGGTTGGCAGCAATGTAAATGGCGGCCTTGCTATCGCAGAACAGACGCATAGGTGTAGGATGCTGAATGCCGAAGGAGGTAAGAAGTTTCTTGAGCCACTTGAGTTCTTTCAGGGCATACGACATAGAACGATACTCGGCTTCAGCTGAAGACATGGAGACAGTGTCTTGCTTTTTAGTCTTCCAGGAAACAGGAGAAGCACCTAGTAGAACAATATATGCACTAAGTGAACGCCGGGTGAGAGGACAAGAATTCCAATCAGAATCACAGTACGCAGTCACGGTGAGATCGGAGTCTGAACGAAGAAGAACACCATGATCAGGAGTTCCTTTAAGATAACGGACCGCTTGCAGAGCCGCATTCCAATGAACTTGAAGAGGCGACTGCATGAACTGGGAAAGTATATGAACTGTGTAACTCAGATCAGGCCGTGTAAAGGAGAGGTAGATAAGTCTGCCCACCAACCGTCGATATGCCTCAGGGTTTTCGAAGTTCGGGGACACTTGAACAGCCAGTTTATGATTTAGAGCAATAGGAACGAGTGAAGGCTTTGCACCAAGCAGGCCAGCCTCAGCCACGATGTCGAGAGCATACTTGCGCTGCGAGAGGAAAATACCTTCATTGCTGCGAGCAATTTCGATGCCAAGAAAATATTTAAGCTTGCCCAGATCCTTCATGTGAAAGCAATCACTCAGATAATTCTTGAATCGTTGCAAAAGAGAAATATCATTGCCTGCAATGATAAAATCATCAACATATACCAAGATATGTAGACTAACGGATCCTTTAATGTAGACGAAGTGTGTGTAGTCAGAGGTGCTCTGTGTGAAACCGTAGTTCAGAAGTGACGTACGGAGTTTAGCGAACCAACAGCGAGGGGATTGTTTGAGACCATAAATGGATTTGCGAAGCTTGCAAACCTTTGTAGGATCCGGATTCTCAAAGCCTGGAGGAAACTTCATATAGACCTCCTCTTGTAAATCACCATGTAAGAATGCGTTATGAACATCCATCTGATGGATTTCCCACTTCTGTGCAGCAGCAGTTTGAAGAAACACACGGATGGTAGTTGGTTTAGCAACAGGAGCAAAAGTATCAGTATAGTCAAGGCCTTCTCGTTGCCTATTACCGCAGCTTACTAATTCCGGACTTATGTCAACTATTTTACCATTAGAGTCATATTTATATTTGTAGACCCATTGACAGGCGATTGCCTTTTTTCCTGGAGGTAAAGTAGTGACGTCCCACGTATGCTGATCCTCGAGAGCAGTATATTCGTCAGTCATAGAATCATTCCAAACATCGTCGAGGGAAGCCTCCTTGTAGCTTCGAGGTTCGACGTTAGATGTTATAGCCGCAAGGAACGCTTCATGTCCTGCGGAGAAGTTAGCTCGAGAGATAGGCAGATATAGGATAGGTGTACCCAGAGACCGTGAGTCGTAGGACCGAAGAGGAAACCAAAGTGTCGAGAGGGTAGAGTAGGCGTGTAGAGTTAATGGCGTAATCTTTGAGTAGAACTGAGGGTTTGGAGACCCGCTTCCCACCACCAAGAAGTTGGGGAAGACCGGAGATGTAGGAGATGTAGGAGATGTAGGGGATGTAGGAGATGTAGGAGATGTAGGAGATGTAGGAGATGTAGGAGATGTAGGAGATGTAGGGGATGTAGGAGATGTAGGGGATGTAGGAGATGTAGGGGATGTAGGAGATGTAGGGGATGTAGGAGATGTAGGGGATGTAGGAGATGTAGGAGATGTAGGGGATGTAGGAGATGTAGGAGATGTAGGGGATGTAGGAGATGTAGGGGATGTAGGAGATGTAGGAGATGTAGGGGATGTAGGAGATGTAGGGGATGTAGGAGATGTAGGGGATGTAGGAGATGTAGGAGATGTAGGAGATGTAGGAGATGTAGGGGATGTAGGAGATGTAGGAGATGTAGGAGATGTAGGAGATGTAGGAGATGTAGGGGATGTAGGAGATGTAGGAGATGTAGGAGATGTAGGGGATGTAGGAGATGTAGGGGATGTAGGAGATGTAGGGGATGTAGGAGATGTAGGAGATGTAGGGGATGTAGGAGATGTAGGAGATGTAGGGGATGTAGGAGATGTAGGGGATGTAGGAGATGTAGGGGATGTAGGAGATGTAGGAGATGTAGGAGATGTAGGGGATGTAGGAGATGTAGGGGATGTAGGAGATGTAGGAGATGTAGGGGATGTAGGAGATGTAGGAGATGTAGGAGATGTAGGAGATGTAGGAGATGTAGGAGATGTAGGGGATGTAGGAGATGTAGGGGATGTAGGAGATGTAGGAGATGTAGGGGATGTAGGAGATGTAGGGGATGTAGGAGATGTAGGAGATGTAGGAGATGTAGGAGATGTAGGGGATGTAGGAGATGTAGGAGATGTAGGAGATGTAGGAGATGTAGGGGATGTAGGAGATGTAGGAGATGTAGGAGATGTAGGGGATGTAGGAGATGTAGGAGATGTAGGAGATGTAGGGGATGTAGGAGATGTAGGAGATGTAGGGGATGTAGGAGATGTAGGAGATGTAGGAGATGTAGGGGATGTAGGAGATGTAGGAGATGTAGGAGATGTAGGAGATGTAGGAGATGTAGGAGATGTAGGAGATGTAGGAGATGTAGGAGATGTAGGGGATGTAGGAGATGTAGGAGATGTAGGAGATGTAGGGGATGTAGGAGATGTAGGAGATGTAGGAGATGTAGGGGATGTAGGAGATGTAGGAGATGTAGGGGATGTAGGAGATGTAGGAGATGTAGGAGATGTAGGAGATGTAGGAGATGTAGGAGATGTAGGAGATGTAGGAGATGTAGGAGATGTAGGAGATGTAGGAGATGTAGGAGATGTAGGAGATGTAGGAGATGTAGGAGATGTAGGAGATGTAGGAGATGTAGGAGATGTAGGAGATGTAGGAGATGTAGGAGATGTAGGAGATGTAGGAGATGTAGGAGATGTAGGAGATGTAGGAGATGTAGGAGATGTAGGAGATGTAGGAGATGTAGGAGATGTAGGAGATGTAGGAGATGTAGGAGATGTAGGAGATGTAGGAGATGTAGGAGATGTAGGAGATGTAGGAGATGTAGGAGATGTAGGAGATGTAGGAGATGTAGGAGATGTAGGAGATGTAGGAGATGTAGGAGATGTAGGAGATGTAGGAGATGTAGGAGATGTAGGAGATGTAGGAGATGTAGGAGATGTAGGAGATGTAGGAGATGTAGGAGATGTAGGAGATGTAGGAGATGTAGGAGATGTAGGAGATGTAGGAGATGTAGGAGATGTAGGAGATGTAGGAGATGTAGGAGATGTAGGAGATGTAGGAGATGTAGGAGATGTAGGAGATGTAGGAGATGTAGGAGATGTAGGAGATGTAGGAGATGTAGGAGATGTAGGAGATGTAGGAGATGTAGGAGATGTAGGAGATGTAGGAGATGTAGGAGATGTAGGAGATGTAGGAGATGTAGGAGATGTAGGAGATGTAGGAGATGTAGGAGATGTAGGAGATGTAGGAGATGTAGGAGATGTAGGAGATGTAGGAGATGTAGGAGATGTAGGAGATGTAGGAGATGTAGGAGATGTAGGAGATGTAGGAGATGTAGGAGATGTAGGAGATGTAGGAGATGTAGGAGATGTAGGAGATGTAGGAGATGTAGGAGATGTAGGAGATGTAGGAGATGTAGGAGATGTAGGAGATGTAGGAGATGTAGGAGATGTAGGAGATGTAGGAGATGTAGGAGATGTAGGAGATGTAGGAGATGTAGGAGATGTAGGAGATGTAGGAGATGTAGGAGATGTAGGAGATGTAGGAGATGTAGGAGATGTAGGAGATGTAGGAGATGTAGGAGATGTAGGAGATGTAGGAGATGTAGGAGATGTAGGAGATGTAGGAGATGTAGGAGATGTAGGAGATGTAGGAGATGTAGGAGATGTAGGAGATGTAGGAGATGTAGGAGATGTAGGAGATGTAGGAGATGTAGGAGATGTAGGAGATGTAGGAGATGTAGGAGATGTAGGAGATGTAGGAGATGTAGGGGATGTAGAAAGGTGCCGAAGCTTTATTATTACTATCAGGAAAGACAGATCGAGTCTGTTTTGAGCGAAAACAAATGTCACATGAATGTGTATCATCTAAAACAACTTTAGTATCAGAAAAAGCAGGCAATGTAGAAAGCACTTTAGTAGACGGATGACCAAGTCGACGATGCCATAAAACCGTAGGTGATAAACTGTTTCTGCGTGTTTGATTTGATCGTGCAACTGTGACTCCTTTGTAGTAGTAAACCCCCCCTCTCTCTTCACCGGCTCCAATCAGGGTCCTCGTAAAACGGTCCTGCAGTAAGCACAAGGTGTCAGTAAATATGGCAATACACCCGGTTTGTTTAAGAAGACGTGAAACAGAGATCAGGGTGCAAGTGAAGTTAGGAACAAATAACACATTGATAAGGAAATAATCCTTGCTCAATGGTAAGGTGCCAATCATCGTAGCTTGAGAAGCTGTTCCATCAGGAAAAGTAACTGGAGAGGGAGTGATAGGTATAACGTCTCGAAGTAAAGAAAGATCTCCTGTCATGTGGTGCGATGCACCTGTATCCAAAATAACATCAGAAGTATATGTAATACCAGAAACTCGGTCGACGGAGAGCTGGTTCTGTTGGCTTTGAAGTAAGTTGATCAATGCCGATATTTGATCTGAAGTAGTAGTAGTAGGCGTAGTATTAGCAGCTGCTGTAGTTGTGCGACCACGACCGCGACCACCAGAAGTAGGGAGACGACCTCCACGACCTCTGTTGCTTGATCCCGAAGTGCCCCGCGAGCGTTGTTGTTCGAGAAACCAGTCCGGATAACCATGTAACAAGAAGCATTCAGAAGCTTCGTGTCCGGTGCGCTTGCAGTGGGTACATGATCGGTTGGCATCACGGTTGCGATACGGGGTTGTAGTAGTGGAGGAAGGTGAAGCTGAGGTAGAAGACTCTGTTTTAGCAGAGAAGCCGATAGCGTCTTGTTTGATTTCAACTGAGCGCATATTGTTGAGGTGTTGCTCGGCTCGTATAACTCGAGAGTAAACTATATTAAGATCTGGCAGAGGATCCTCGTCGATGATGAGAGACCGAATAGAGCCAAAACGAACGCCATCCAATCCAAACAAAAATTTGTGAATCTTAGCGTCCTCACGCTCCTTATCGAGCTCCGCAGCAGCATCGCAGGTACACGTAGTAATAGACTTGAAAGTTTGTTGCTCTTCCCAAAGCTTAGAGAGCCGTCCAAAGTATTCAAGAACCGTCTGTCCGTTTTGCTTACAATTAGTGATCTCGTCTTCGAGAAGATGTTTACGGACGCTGTTCTTGACTGAAAACCGTTGCTTAAGTGACTCCCATAGCTTCGAGGCGTCGGCAACATGAGACACGGTAGAACGGACCAAAGGATCGATCGAAGTACGGATCCATCCAACGATCATAGAATTGGTAGACATCCATCGAGCAAGATCAGGATTGGTCGTCGGTTTTTGTATAGTCCCGTCGAGAAATCCTATCTTTTGTTTAGCTTGGAGAGAATTCCAAAACTCAACTGCCCATTCAGAGTAGTTATCTCCTCGAAGTAACACAGGTGTAATTAAGGCACCTGGATTATCCGAGGGATGTAAAGCATAAGGAAGCTCAGTAGTAGAGCTCACGATAGAAGAAGTAGAATCAGAAGAGTTAATTGGCGAAGTCGCCATTAGTAGTAGTAGTAAGGTAAGCGGAAGTATGAAGAAGGAAAAAAAATTAGGTCACAGATCGAAAGGCTCTGATACCATAAAATAGATTGTAATGTATTGTGTTTATTAACGTATGATGCAAGGTATATATACAAGAGAGACCTCCTAATTACAATGGGAAATACATATGTCGATAATGACTAAGTCATAGTTATCTTTATCTCTAATATTTGTATCCTTATCTCTATAGATTTGAAAGCCTTCTTATGCCTTCGTGCTGTGATTGTGTTTCGGACTTCTCTGTCTATGGTCTTGAAAGTAACTTCCGTCTTGGTGAAACCATTGAGGTGCAGAGCAGAGTTGCGCTGTCTCCAGACGTTGTAGATCGTAACTTGTGTGACAAGAATCCTGAGCGTTGATGGTGCCGCTGCGGAAGATTATCGGGTCCAAGATAGCAGTTCTCCCCAGGTGAAGAAGAGCTGATGATGAGGGTAAAGACGCGCAAAGATTCGATTCCATAGAGAAGCAGAGTAGTCACAAACCAAGAACAAATGGTCCCGGGTTTCATGGTGGACGTTGCAGAAGCCACAAGATTGTTGAACGTTTAATCCCCGTCCTGCCAGCCTCACTTTTGTTGGGAGTCTATTCAGACAGGCCAACCACATGTTAAACGCATGCCTTGGAACTGCACCTTTGAACCAGACAGAGTTAGTCCCTTGCTTTTTGCTGGAGCGCTGTCTAAGGAAGTCCCAGGTCTTTGGCGAGGAGAACCCTGAGCAGTCAGATGAGTCAACAATCCAGTGAAAAGAGTCCTCCTCTAGATGAGGTGCTGGAAGTTGACGAGTAGTCAGATGGATATGAAGCTCGAGAGCATTATTTGACCTCGGGGGAGGAAGTCTCCAGCCAGAATCACTTGCTGAATCAGACACTCTCGCTGACAACTGCAGGTTAAAGTCCCTTGGGGCTGAGGGTCCTAGGAAGTTTATGAGCTGCCCAAAAGGCGTCCAACTATCATACCAAAACCAAGCCGTCTTACCATTCTTGATGCTGCACTTGATAAATTGCTCTGCCATCGGTTTTAGACTTAGGATGGATCTCTTTGCTTAAAGATATCTCTGAGTCTTTTTTTTGGCAACAAGATGATTCATATTTCTAAATAGGGAGTTCAATACAAGGTCAAAACACAGTCATGGAGAGCAGATTTCGCAAGAGAATCCGCTGTACCATTGAGCGCACGACTAATAAAAGAAACATAGAAAAAGGTAAAGGAAGAAGATAACAACTCAATATCCATGAGAACTCCAAAAAGCTTCACCGGATATGACTTCGAGTTTATAGCTCGAGTGAACTCCTGAGAGTTGGTTCTAAACCAGAGTTTATGAAGAGAGCTCCACTAGATATGATTTCAAATTCTCTGAGTCTATCTAAAACAATTATTTATTGGTTAAGTTAGTGATCAAAAATTCAAAATCTAATAATTCCACAAACTTAATTAAAAAGTATTGTAAATATGCATCATTATTAAACATTAAAAAAGATCTTACAGAGGTTGTGGCCTTGACTGAACAATGTAAACATCTCCACCAACCAAACAGGCTTCAACGTCTTGTGCACAACCAAAGTTTCTTTCCAAAAAGAAACCAACCGAACCGAGTCTCTGACAGAGTTTCTGTCTAAACACCGAATCATCCCGTTAACCGTTTCTTGCTATAGTCAACAGTTAACCGAACATATTTGCCATTGGCAGGACCTTTACCTGACACAAGAAGCTCTTCACTAAAGTTTGCTGAATTAAAATATCCATATATCTTAATGTACAGCAAATCCAAAAATACTATACATTAAATTAAGACACAGTAATTGAATAGATATAAACAATAATTTTGAGAGAAATTTATATAAAATGTGTGATTCAAATAATTTTGGAAAAAATAGTTATATAAATCTATACACCTATGACTAAGATATCATAGTAAAATATAGCTATAATATTGTTTTAACTCAAATTTTAAAATCTTGCCATTGTTAATTTTTATTATATAAGAATTTCATGGTATTGTTTGTCTTTAAATATAAATCCATTTTAAGAGTTTAAATGTGATTAAAATTAAAGCTACTTTCAGTTATATTATAATACAACTTTCAACTTTATCATTAATATCAGAATTGTATTATAATTTAAATAAATTGAAAATATAAAATTTGAATTATTTTGATTTGCATGGTCAAATATGGATATTATCATCATTATTTGTGACATAGAAGATCACTAATCATAATTACAAAATTATATGTTATTTGTACTAGTATATTCATTTCATTTACTTAGTATAAAGTTATTTCAAAAATTAAATTAAAAATAATATCCCTATAAGAATTAAATTTCTATTAATATCTTTATAGATTAAGTAAATGTTCGGATAAATTTAAATGATTAGTTATAGAAACTTTACTGTAGCTCTTATTTATAATTTTCCAAAATAAGAACTCCTCAACATAATTTTAACTAATTTGACTATACTTACGTTTAAAGTCAGAGCCAAAACAGAGTAAACGAACAGAGCTTTGATAGCTTTGAAAAATGATTTCTTATTGTCTTCGTAAACGTATTACATCAAGTTCATATATAAAGGAGGCTATAGAAGGATCTCGACGTCAGACAGCTGTCAGGATAGCATATCTGTTTTCTAGCTGGATTATGTGAGCTGGTAAGACCGTACGAGCACAGTCATCTTGTACTCTGCTTTTGTGAAGACTAGCCGTTGCAGGTTTTGTCGTGGTGAGCTGAGCAGTGGGCTTGATGGGCTTCTCCTGTTGTCGAGCTAGGCCCACTGTCTTATTTGTGTGCTGAGTGTTGATAACGTTCACATTAGTTGTCTTCCTAATCTGATTAGGTGGGGGTTCTTAACAACTTCAAATGGTAAAGAACTAATTAACAACATTTCTTATAATCATGGTAGATAATCAATTAACTAGGCAATTGAAATACAATCACCCTGCTAAAGATAGAATGCCAACTCGTGTCAGACTTCGCTCATAGGGCATCGACACACCATCAGAATGCCTCCTCTTCTTAACTGGTCAAGAGAATCTCCAACATCGCTATTTCAACTGCCCATACTCGACTGAGGGTTGGTCTATCTTCACTCGCAAGACCCATCTCTCTCATGTTCTTTGAGAATTGCTTAAGATGGATTAAAGACCCTTCAAGAGATCTCAATGTGGTTATGATAATAAAGCTCACCTTCTAGGCTTTTGTGTACTCGAGTTGGAAGAAGAGAAACTCTCGTTTGCATAGCTCTATCTGTAGGCTGCCTTCTTCGCTCATTGCTGATGTCTAGCTAATCATTGGATCAAAGCTTGACTCCTTTTTGCATGCTCAGAAAACCTTTCCAACCACTGTCATTTTTTTTTGTCTTTGTGGTTAATGTTGTTTCAGTAATGCGTTATTTTTTGGTTTTTGTTGTAAAGAAATGCCAATCATGTTGTTCTGTATTGTTTTGTTCCATTTTCATGTTGGGTGCTTTGTAAGAAACCCCGTTTTGGGTACTAAAGTAATGAAAAGTATATAGTTTTTAAAATAAGAGAAATGCAATCATCCAAAAAGATCCAATCATCCAAATTATAGATGAATTATAGCTTCAAGGAATGTCATGATTGTGCATTAGAATTTGAGGGAATCTACTTATATTTTTTTTTATCAAACCAAACTTGCATTACTCTTAAATATGTTTAGACTCCAGCAAAAAAGGATACAAAGAGGCTATTGACAGTCAAACAAACTACAAACAACAACAACAATAACAACATTTGATAAAGGATAGAATGATGATACAAATCACAAAAAGAGCCATATGAAATTGCATCAAAACAACATCATAAGCTTCTTGAAAGACTGCATCTAGTGTAACCCGTAATATCACACACACACTGTACCATACGCAGAAAAGAGCATTCGCTGAGAGGAAGATCTTTGCAATACCAACGAAACTTGTTTATCCAATTCACTCCATATAGGAGGAAATATAAGGAAAGAAGACTGACTCAAACGAGGTACAAGCGGGAAATCATAACCCACATCCATATTCATTGGGATAAAGATGACAAGGAGTTTCTCTTCTACCTGCCACCAAGAAGAGAGACACACCCAAATGGAGACCTGTATACCACAGGAGAATGGAGCCCGTAGGCGAAAGAGGTGTTGCTAGCAAACACTGGGAGACCACCACCACCACCATCATTCTTTGTCGCCATCCTGAATGGAGGCTTCAACGTTGAGATTGGGTAAGAGCTCGAGGAGATAGTGCGGATGGAAACACAACAGAAACAACACCACCACTGGCCAGATTTGAAAATGGAGTTTCCAAATTCCGCATTTTAGAGAGCGCCTGAGAGGGGGTGAATGGTGTGTCAAAGTGCGGATGAACAACGAAGCGGAAAGAAGCGTCGGGAGGATCTGGTGGTTCCGGCGGGGAGAGAGTTTCGAATGGCACCGGAAAAGATGACCATGGCGGCGGATCTGGTGGTTCTGGTGGAGAAAGAGTCTCGAACGGCGTAAATGAACGCGGCGGCGAAGAGAGAACGTCGAACGGCACAGGAAAAAACAGGCACGGCGGCGGATCTGGAGGAGGGCGGAGTCGCAACGGAAAAGACGACGGAAGACGACGGCCGGAGAGACGACAGAAGAGACGCAATCACCATCGGAGCCATGGGAGAGGAGAACTGCTTCAGAGGGTTGGAGACTGGAAAACTGACCTGAAGTTCAAGAGAAAAGCCATGGAGGAGACCACCTAGGGAAAAGCGTCATAGAGAGAATTCTTTAGGGCGAACAACAGATGATAGGAAATCTACTTATATTGTAAATTAATTTATAGACTAATCCACATTTAAATAGAATGATTGAAAAAATAGTGAAACTCTTGCAAACGATTAAAGATCATTTAAAGAATTTAATTAAAAAGGAAAATAATATTTCTGATAAAAAGGAAGATAATATTATAAGCTATACGTAAATGAAAATAACGAATATTTTTGTCAATTGAAATGCTAGTCTTTGAACACTAAAGTCTCTAAACCTTATCTCTGTATTCTTCTATCATTTAAATAGAAAACCTTTCGTCAAAAAAAAGAGAGTTAAAATTAGTTTTACAATAAAATAAATTTAAAATGTAAAAACAATAATATAAAAATCCCAAAATAGCACAAGTCAATTAAATTTTAGAGCTTCCAAAAATAGGTTGATGCGTAATATAGACGTTCTAAAACTAGTGGCATAAACCGTTTTAATGTCCTAATAATCCTCCTCTCCTCTCCCTATCTTTTTTTTTTTTTTTGTTTTCCTTAACTGTGAGAAGTAACAATTGGTGTATCATCTCGTGAGAAGGTGAAAATTCATGTATCATTTTTTTTCTGCATGATCACACTGATTCAGACAAAAACAAACCATCATTGTTTTGCTTCACAATGGCGTCCACTCCTCCTCAAACATCTAAGAAAGTTCGTAACAATTCTGGTAGTGGCCAAACTGTAAAATTTGCAAGACGGACATCCAGTGGGCGATATGTGAGTTTATCTCGAGACAATATTGAATTATCAGGAGAGTTCTCTGGAGACTATTCTAACTACACAGTGCACATACCTCCAACGCCTGACAACCAGCCCATGGCCACCAAAGCTGAAGAGCAGTATGTGTCAAATTCCCTATTTACTGGTGGGTTTAACAGTGTCACGCGTGCACATCTTATGGACAAAGTCATCGATTCAGATGTCACGCACCCTCAGATGGCTGGCGCTAAAGGTTCTTCGTGTGCCATGCCTGCTTGCGACGGAAAAGTCATGAAAGACGAGAGAGGAAAAGACGTGATGCCATGTGAATGTCGGTATGGTGTATATATATTAAACAACAATATTTAACTTGCTTGTTTCACAAAGCAATGACAAGGTTTCTAACTAACTTAGTGGTTGCTTAGGTTCAAGATTTGCAGAGATTGCTTCATGGACGCCCAAAAAGAAACAGGTTTATGTCCAGGATGTAAGGAACAATATAAAATTGGTGACCTAGACGATGATACACCTGATTTTTCTAGTGGTGCTCTCCCCTTACCAGCTCCAGGAAAAGATCAACGTGGCAACAACAACATGTCTATGATGAAAAGAAATCAAAACGGTGAATTTGATCATAATAGATGGTTATTTGAAACACAAGGCACATATGGTTATGGAAATGCGTATTGGCCTCAAGATGAAACATACGGTGATGATGATATGGATGAAGGAATGAGAGGTGGCATGGTGGAAACAGCTGACAAGCCATGGCGACCTCTAAGCCGGCGGATCCCAATCCCAGCTGCCATCATAAGCCCATATAGACTGCTAATCGCAATTCGTTTTGTCGTGCTATGTTTTTTTCTAACTTGGAGGATTCGAAACCCTAATGAAGACGCAATATGGTTATGGCTGATGTCCATAATATGCGAGCTTTGGTTTGGATTTTCATGGATTTTAGATCAGATACCTAAGTTGTGTCCCATAAACCGCTCTACAGACCTAGAAGTTCTTCGTGACAAATTTGACATGCCTTCTCCTTCGAACCCCACAGGGAGATCCGATCTCCCAGGTATTGACCTCTTTGTTTCCACAGCAGATCCTGAGAAAGAGCCACCCCTTGTCACTGCCAACACTATTCTTTCCATCCTGGCTGTTGATTATCCAGTGGAGAAAGTGTCATGTTACCTTTCTGATGATGGAGGAGCCCTTTTATCATTTGAAGCTATGGCAGAAGCTGCCAGTTTTGCAGACTTATGGGTGCCCTTTTGTCGCAAACATAACATCGAACCCCGAAATCCAGATACATATTTTAGTCTAAAGATAGATCCAACAAAGAATAAAAGTAGGATTGATTTTGTGAAAGATAGGAGAAAGATTAAGAGAGAGTATGATGAGTTCAAAGTTCGCATCAATGGGCTCCCTGACTCAATACGAAGGAGGTCAGATGCGTTTAATGCAAGAGAGGAAATGAAGGCTCTAAAACAGATGAGAGAAAGCGGAGGTGATCCAATGGAACCTGTGAAGGTCCTCAAAGCAACGTGGATGGCTGATGGTACCCACTGGCCAGGAACTTGGGCAGCCTCTACTCGAGAGCATTCCAAAGGTGATCATGCTGGAATTTTACAGGTGATGTTGAAACCCCCCAGCAGTGATCCTTTAATCGGCAATGACAGTGATAAAATCATCGATTTTTCAGAAACGGATACTCGTTTACCCATGTTTGTGTATGTATCACGTGAAAAGCGACCTGGTTATGATCACAACAAGAAAGCTGGAGCCATGAATGCACTTGTTCGTGCCTCTGCTATTCTCTCAAATGGACCTTTCATCCTTAATCTTGATTGTGATCATTATATTTATAATTGTAAGGCCATTCGGGAAGGGATGTGTTTTATGATGGACAGAGGTGGTGAAGATATTTGCTACATTCAGTTTCCACAAAGATTTGAAGGCATCGATCCTTCTGATAGATATGCTAACAATAACACTGTATTCTTTGATGGTAATATGCGTGCCCTCGATGGTGTCCAGGTATCTATAATTTTTTTTTTCATTAATATAAACCAATTATAACTGTTAACATCTTTTGGTTTGTAATGAAATAACAATTTTTGTTTGATTTTTTTTTTTTTTTGTAGGGACCAGTTTATGTTGGAACAGGTACTATGTTTAGGCGCTTTGCCTTATATGGTTTTGATCCACCAAATCCTGATAAGATTCTCGAGAAGAAGGAATCAGAAACAGAGGCTTTAACCACCAGTGACTTTGACCCAGACCTTGACGTCACACAACTCCCCAAGCGCTTTGGCAACTCTACACTCCTAGCAGAGTCAATTCCTATTGCAGAGTTCCAAGGTCGTCCTTTGGCAGACCACCCTGCTGTTAAGTATGGTCGTCCTCCTGGAGCCCTTAGAGTCCCTCGCGACCCACTTGATGCCACCACTGTCGCAGAATCTGTTTCTGTAATCTCTTGTTGGTATGAGGATAAAACAGAGTGGGGAGATAGAGTCGGATGGATCTATGGATCAGTGACAGAGGACGTGGTCACAGGGTATCGCATGCATAATCGTGGGTGGCGCTCTGTTTACTGCATCACTAAAAGAGATTCTTTTCGAGGCTCCGCACCCATTAATCTCACTGATCGTCTTCACCAGGTGTTACGGTGGGCAACCGGCTCTGTTGAGATCTTCTTCTCTAGAAACAACGCCATTCTCGCCTCAAAACGTCTCAAGTTCCTCCAACGTCTCGCATACCTTAATGTTGGAATATATCCTTTCACCTCATTGTTTTTAATCCTCTACTGTTTTCTTCCGGCCTTCTCTCTTTTCTCTGGACAGTTTATCGTGCGGACGCTCAGTATCTCCTTCTTAGTTTACCTCCTTATAATCACCATTTGTTTGATTGGCTTGGCTGTTTTGGAGGTTAAGTGGTCAGGCATTGGACTGGAGGAATGGTGGAGAAATGAACAGTGGTGGCTTATCTCAGGAACAAGCTCTCACCTTTATGCTGTGGTCCAAGGAATTCTCAAAGTCATTGCAGGGATCGAGATTTCCTTTACCTTAACATCCAAATCGGGAGGAGATGACAATGATGACATATACGCAGATTTATACATAGTAAAATGGTCGTCATTGATGATACCGCCCATTGTGATAGCAATGGTGAACATAATAGCAATCGTGGTGGCTTTCGTCAGGACAATATACCAAGCAGTGCCTCAATGGAGCAAGTTAATTGGAGGAGCATTTTTCAGTTTCTGGGTGTTGGCACATTTGTATCCATTCGCAAAAGGACTAATGGGACGAAGAGGCAAGACTCCGACAATAGTTTTCGTGTGGGCAGGTCTAATTGCTATCACCATCTCTCTACTATGGACGGCTATTAATCCTAATTCTGGACCCGTTGCTGCTGCGGAAGGTGTTGGAGGCGATGGGTTTCAATTTCCTTGAAAACATCTTTACTATATATATAGGCCACTTGAGTCTTTAGTAGACTAATTAATCAAATAATATGCACTTATTCACTATCTTTTTTATTTCCTTTCGTGGTAGTAGCTTTTAACATATACGGATTGACTTTGATGGATGTAACATGCAATTATATAACAGTTTTTATTTTCTCATTAGTCTCCTAAACACTCACGTCGAACTTTAAACAAAACAATTGGTACGAAAACAAAACAATATTGGTCCAATATTTTTAGATGCTCTATATAAAATTTAACATGTGTTTTTAATTTTATCTTTACCTAATATCCACCCGATACATAATAGGGTTTCAGTAAGTCTGTAAGTGTTCACTCATGAAAATAGTGATGAAAGAAATGTATGTTCCACATGATCGGTAAATAGACATAAACTTTTGCCCAATCGCAAAAGTATCTAATTGTTGTCTCCGTTTCTCCAGATAATAGTAATTTTCTAGTGGTTACTTTACTTATTTAAGCAGTATATAAATTTAAACCAAATTAATTGTTAAAAATTAGGAAGATATACATGTAGCTCGAAAGATAGTTTAGAATATATTCATACAAATGTAGAATGTGGTTAAATAATTTTAAACAACACTAAAGAGTATAAGATTATGTATATAGAACATTTAACGAAAAACTCAATATTTTCGTAGGGATTGTTAACCCACAAATTTTGAAAGAAATTAAAAAAAATAACAATATTGGTTTATTGCATAATTGCATCATTCACTTACATATTATGATGGTCAAAGAGGTTAGGAACGTTTGTTGTCTCCTTTTCTCTAGATAATAGTGATTTTATAGTAGTTAGTCTACTTATTTAAGCAGTATTTGAATTTAAACTAAATTAATTGTTAAAAATTGGAATGATGTACATGTACCTTGAATGATAGTTTAGAAACCTTCTAATACAAATGTAGAATGTGGTTAAACAATTTTAAACAACACTAAAGAGTATAAGATTATGTATATAGAGCATTTAACTAAAAACTCAATATTTTCGTAGGGGTTAGTTAACCTACAAATTTTGAGAGAAATTCAAAAAATATGACAATATTATTTTATTGCATAATTGCATCCTCCACATACATATTATGATGATCCAAGAGGTTAGGAACGTTTGTTGTCACTGTTTCTCTAGATAATAGTGATTTTATAGTGGTTAGTCTACTTATTTAAGCATTATATGAATTTAAACTAAATTAATTTTTAAAAATTAGAATGATGTACATGTACCTTGATAGGTAGTTTAGAAACCTTTTAATACATATTTTGAATGTGGGTAAATAATTTTAAACAACACTAATAGCATAAGATTAGATATATAGAACATTTAATGAAAAACTCAATATTTTCGTAGGGGTTAACCTACAAATTTTGAGAGAAATTCAAAAATATGACAATATTGTTTTATTGCATAATTGAATCCTCCACTTACATATTATCATGATCAAAGAGGTTAGGAACGTTTGTTGTCACTGTTTGTCTAGATAATAGTGATTTTATAGTGGTTAGTCTACTTATTTAAGCATTATATGAATTTAAAATAAATTAATTGTTAAAAATTAGAATGATGCACATGTACCTTGAAAGATAGTTTAGAATAAATTAATACAAATTTAGAATGTGGTTAAATAATTTTCAACAACACTAAAGAGTATAAGATTATGTATATAGAGCATTTAACTAAAAACTCAATATTTTCAAGGGTTAACCTACAAATTTTGAGAGAAATTCAAAAATATGACAATATTATTTTATTCCATAATTGCATCATTCATTTACATACTATGATGATCAAAGAAGTTAGGAACGTTTGTTGTCACTGTTTCTCTAGATAATAGTGATTTTATAGTAGTTAGTCTACTTATTTAAGCATTATATGAATTTAAACTAAATTAATTGTTAAAATTGGAATGATGTACATGTACCTTGAATGATAGTTTAGAAACCTTCTAATACAAATGTAGAATGTGGTTAAACAATTTTAAACAACACTAAAGAGTATAAGATTATGTATATAGAGCATTTAACGAAAAACTCAATATTTTCGTAGGGGTTAGTTAACCTACAAATTTTGAGAGAAATTCAAAAAATATGACAATATTATTTTATTGCATAATTGCATCCTCCACATACATATTATGATGATCCAAGAGGTTAGGAACGTTTGTTGTCCTGTTTCTCTAGATAATAGTGATTTTATAGTGGTTAGTCTACTTATTTAAGCATTATATGAATTTAAACTAAATTAATTTTTAAAAATTAGAATGATGTACATGTACCTTGATAGGTAGTTTAGAAACCTTTTAATACATATTTTGAATGTGGGTAAATAATTTTAAACAACACTAATAGCATAAGATTAGATATATAGAACATTTAATGAAAAACTCAATATTTTCGTAGGGGTTAACCTACAAATTTTGAGAGAAATTCAAAAAATATGACAATATTGTTTTATTGCATAATTGAATCCTCCACTTACATATTATCATGATCAAAGAGGTTAGGAACGTTTGTTGTCACTGTTTGTCTAGATAATAGTGATTTTATAGTGGTTAGTCTACTTATTTAAGCATTATATGAATTTAAAATAAATTAATTGTTAAAAATTAGAATGATGCACATGTACCTTGAAAGATAGTTTAGAATAAATTAATACAAATTTAGAATGTGGTTAAATAATTTTCAACAACACTAAAGAGTATAAGATTATGTATATAGAGCATTTATCGAAAAACTCAATATTTTCGAAGGGGTTAACCTACAAATTTTTAGAGAAATTCAAAAAATATGACAATATTATTTTATTCCATAATTGCATCATTCATTTACATACTATGATGATCAAAGAAGTTAGGAACGTTTGTTGTCACTGTTTCTCTAGATAATAGTGATTTTAATGTGGTTAGTCTACTTATTTAAGTATTATATTAATTTAAACTAAATTAATTGTTAAAAATTAGAATGATGTACATGTACCTTGAAAGGTAGTTTAGAAACCTTTTAATACATATTTTGAATGTGGGTAAATAATTTTAAACAACACTAAAGAGCATAAGATTATGTATATAGAGCATTTAAGAAAAACTCAATATTTTTTTGAGAGAAATTAAAAAAATATGACAATATTGTTTTATTGCATAATTGCATCCTCTACTTACATATTATGATAATAAAATAGGTTAGGAACATTTGTTGTCACTGTTTCTCTAGATAATAGTGATTTTTTAGTGGTTAGTCTACTTATTTAAGCATTATATGAGTTTTAACTAAATTAATTGTTAACAATTAGAATGATACACATGTAACTTGAAAGATAATTTAGAATACATTAATACAAATGTATAATGTGGTTAAATAATTTTAAACAACACTAAAGAGTGTAAGATTATGTATATAGAGCATTTAACGAAAAACTCAATATTTTCGTAGGGGTTAACCTATAAATTTGGTGAGAAATTCAAAAATATGACAATATTGTTTTATTGCATAATTGCATCCTCCACTTACATATTATGATGATCAAAGAGGTTAGGAACGTTTGTTGTCACTGTTTCTCTAGATAATAGTGATTTTAAAGTGATTAGTCTACTTATTTAAGCATTATATGAGTTTAAACTAAATTAATTGTTAAAAATTAGAATGATGTACATTTACCTTGAAAGATAGTTTAGAATACATTAACACAAATGTATAATGTGGTTAAATAATTTTAAACAACACTAAAGAGTGTAAGATTATATATATAGAGCATTTAACGAAAAACTAAATATTTTCGTAGGGGTTAACCTACAAATTTTGAGAGAAATTCAAAAAATGACAATATTGTTTTATTGCATAATTGCATCCTACACTTACATATTATGATGATCAAAGAGGTTAGGAACGTTTGTTGTCTATGTTTCTATAGATAATAGTGATTTTATAGTAGTTAGTCTACTTATTTAAGCAGTATATGAATTTCAACTAATTAATTGTTAAAAATTAGAATGATGTACATTTACCTTGAAAGATAGTTTAGAATACATTAATACAAATGTATAATGTGGTTAAATAATTTTAAACAAAACTAAAGAGTGTAAGATTATGTATATAGAGCATTTAACGAAAAACTCAATATTTTCGTAGGGGTTAACCTACAAGTATTGAGTGAAATTCAAAAAAATGACAATATTGTTTTATTGCATAATTGCATCCTCCACTTACATATTATGATGATCTAAGAGGTTAGGAACGTTTGTTGTCTATGTTTCTCTAGATAATAGTGATTTTATAGTAGTTAGTCTACTTATTTAAGCAGTATATGAATTTCAACTAATTAATTGTTAAAAATTACAATGATGTACATTTACCTTGAAAGATAGTTTAGAATACATTAATACAAATGTAGAATGTGGTTAAATAATTTTAAACAACACTAAAGAGCATAAGATTATGTATATAGAGCATTTAACGAAAAACTCAATATTTTCGTAGGGGGTTAACCTACAAATTTTGAGAGAAATTAAAAAAATATGACAATATTGTTTTATTGCATAATTGCATCCTCCACTTACATATTATAATGATCAAAGAGGTTAGAAACGTTTGTTGTCTATGTTTCTCTAGATAATAGTGATTTTATAATAGTTAGTCTACTTATTTAAGCAGTATATGAATTTCAACTAATTAATTGTTAAAAATTAGAATGATGTACATTTACCTTGAAAGATAGTTTATAAACCTTTTAATACAAATGTAGAATGTGGTTAAATAATTTTAAACAACACTAAAGAGCATACGATTATGTATATAGAGCATTTAACGAAAAACTCAATATTTTCGTAGGGGTTAACCAACAAATTTTGAGTGAAATTAAAAAAAAATGACAATATTGTTTTATTGCATAATTGCATCTTCCACTTACATATTATGATGATCTAAGAGGTTAGGAACGTTTGTTGTCACTGTTTCTCTAGATAATAGTGATTTTATAGTAGTTAGTCTACTTATTTAAGCAGTATATGAATTTCAACTAATTAATTGTTAAAAATTAGAATGATGTACATTTACCTTGAAGATAGTTTAGAATACATTAATACAAATGTAGAATGTGGTGAAATAATTTTAAACAACACTAAAGAGCATAAGATTATGTATATAGAGCATTTAACGAAAAACTCAATATTTTCGTAGGGTTAAACTTCAAATTTTGAGAGAAATTCAAAAATATGACAATATTGTTTTATTGCATAATTGCATCCTCCACTTACATATTATGATGATCAAAGAGGTTAGGAACGCTTGTTGTCACTGCTTCTATAGATAATAGTGATTTTATAATAGTTAGTCTACTTATTTAAGCATTATATTAATTTAATCTAAATTAATTGTTAAAAATTAGAATGATGTACATGTACCTTGAAAGGTAGTTTAGAAACCTTTTAATACATATTTTGAATGTGGGTAAATAATTTTAAACAACACTAAATAGCATAAGATTATGTATATAGAGCATTTAATGAAAAACTCAATATTTTCGTAGGGTTAACCAACAAATTTTGAGTGAAATTAAAAAAATGACAATATTGTTTTATTGCATAATTGCATCATCCACTTACATATTATGATGATCTAAGAGGTTAGGAACGTTTGTTGTCATTGTTTCTCTAGATAATAGTGATTTTATAGTGGTTAGTCTACTTATTTAAGCAAGATATGAATTTCAACTAATTAATTGTTAAAAATTAGAATGATGTACATTTACCTTGAAGATAGTTTATAAACCTTTTAATACAAATGTAGAATGTGGTTAAATAATTTTAAACAACACTAAAGAGCATAAGATTATGTATATAGAGCATTTAACTAAAAACTCAATATTTTCGTAGGGTTAAACTTCAAATTTTGAGAGAAATTCAAAAATATGACAATATTGTTTTATTGCATAATTGCATCTTCCACTTACATATTATGATGATCTAAGAGGTTAGGAACGTTTGTTGTCACTGTTTCTATAGATAATAGTGATTTTATAGTAGTTAGTCTACTTATTTAAGCAGTATATGAATTTCAACTAATTAATTGTTAAAAATTAGAATGATGTACATTTACCTTGAAGATAGTTTAGAATACATTAATACAAATGTAGAATGTGGTGAAATAATTTTAAACAACACTAAAGAGCATAAGATTATGTATATAGAGCATTTAACTAAAAACTCAATATTTTCGTAGGGTTAAACTTCAAATTTTGAGAGAAATTCAAAAATATGACAATATTGTTTTATTGCATAATTGCATCCTCCACTTACATATTATGATGATCAAAGAGGTTAGGAACGCTTGTTGTCACTGTTTCTATAGATAATAGTGATTTTATAGTGGTTAGTCTACTTATTTAAGCATTATATTAATTTAATCTAAATTAATTGTTAAAAATTAGAATGATGTACATGTACCTTGAAAGGTAGTTTAGAAACCTTTTAATACATATTTTGAATGTGGGTAAATAATTTTAAACAACACTAAATAGCATAAGATTATGTATATAGAGCATTTAATGAAAAACTCAATATTTTCGTAGGTGTTAACGTACAAATTTTGAGAGAAATTCAAAAAATATGACAATATTGTTTTATTGCATAATTGCATCATCCACTTACATATTATGATGATCAAAGAGGTTATGAACGTTTGTTGTCATTGTTTCTCTAGATAATAGTGATTTTATAGTGGTTAGTCTACTTATTTAAGCATTATATTAATTTAAACTAAATTAATTGTTAAAAATTAGAATGATGTACATGTACCTTGAAAGGTAGTTTAGAAACCTTTTAATACATATTTTGAATGTGGGTAAATAATTTTAAACAATACTAAAGAGCATAAGATGATGAAACACTTTCAAAACAATTAAGTAGTTTCTACACTTTAAGCTGGTTAATGGGTCTCTAAATAAGAATAATAGTAAGAAATACATGTTTTGGAATTCTCAAAACTCAAATGGGTTAGCCTGCAGCCTCGAAAAAATTGGTGGTTTTGACGTTATCCTCAGAAGACCATGAAACGATTGTTAAGAAGTTTCAACACTTTAGTGTAGTTAAGGGGAGTCTAAATAATGATACTAGTAAGGAATACATGTTTCAAAAACTCATAGTGCCCACAAAAACTCTAAAAACCTGATAGGTTTTGACCCTCCGAAGAGGACGAAACACTTTCAAAATGATTGTTAAGCATTTTAGATAATTTAACATGGTTAAAAAGTCTCTAAATAATATACTATAAAAAAAATACATGTTTCAAAATTTTCAATAACTTATAGGGATTAGCCCACAAGCTCGAAAAATTTGGTAGGTTTTAATATTTCTATTAACATATGCTAAACTGTCTTGTCTTGAGAGACCTACATGTCTTGTCGATTCATTATTCTTGTAACATCATCATCATCACGCAAAAATTCTTCATCTTCAGGGGCAATTGCCTCTACTCTGAAAAGAGCTGCGACAATAAGTAAGTATCCAAAGCTTTCGCATATATAAGAGGCAATCTAACATTTTGAGAGATCATACATAAAGCCACACATTTATGTATTACATACATATTATTTATGCATATCAAGCTTTTGGTATTAATAAGGGTACTATTTCTTTTCTTGTTTTTGTCATCGTAACTATAGTACTATTTGATGTAAAAAAAAAAAACTACAGTAATATTTAGGAGCTTTCATGCCATAGATTTACTTGCGTTTTAATTATTACTGTTAATAAAATGAAAATTCAGGAAAAAATGTTATTTATTTTGAAAATCACATGGTTAACTATGAATTGGGCTTCATTTATTATTAAATATATATGGGCTAGAAGTGTCATATTGTAGTGAGGCTTATTAAACCCGATTATAAATGGTCCAACTTAACTATTATTACTTAAAAATTTCTTACACATAAAATTAAATGGGCCTGATCAATGCCCTAATTTCAAGGTCGAAGTTCAATTATTAGGCTGAATAAGGGCTTTGATCAATTTAAATTTTGAAAAATAACGGTAAAAAAAAAAAGATGGACTTTTAGAAGCACGCACATGCCACCTCAAAATTGATCACCGACTTTGTTTTAATTAATATCAACCGGTACCGTTGAAATCATCAACTTTTATTGCTTTTGTTGATTTCTCTAAAGATTGTCGAGGACTCGAGCGTAAAGATTGCTTTTAACCTATCGTCATTCAAATCCGTGTAACTCGTTTCTTGTTTTACGAATCACCTTTAATAATTTGTTGGGTTTTTGTTTCAATTGCAGTTGCGTCTTTCTCGATTAGAGATGTTCAATTCACCGAGAAATTGAATCGGAATTGTTTGTGACGGAAGAGAAGGAATATGGAGCATGAACAATCGTAGAGATTGCTTCGTCATTCAAACCCGTGTAAGTCGTTTCTTGTTTTACGAAATTACATCTAAAAACTTTTGGGTTCTAATCGCTCTCGCTTCTCTCTGTTTCTAGGTTTCAAAAGATAAAACCGCCGTAGATTGTTGTTTGTTGATTCCGACGGTGGGTGCGCAGACGGTGTGGAATTCATCTTTTTTTATTTTGAGTTTTTATGTATAAAGTTATGTCCTGTCGCAGATCTGGTTCGGGATGGTCACCTTTGTAGGTGAAGAAGATTCACTGATGATGGTAGCTCTGGTCCGTGATTGAAGATCGGGTTGCTGCTGGTTCCATCGGGCTTTTGCATGTTCATATCTGGGCTAGTGAGTGTATGGCTTTTGGTCACCTTCTCTTGGTCGTTTGTGTCTTTTCGGTTATAGTTTTAGTGTGCGACTGTTTTAGTGGTCTGTTCTTCTCTTTTCTTGCTGCTCATATCCATCTGCCCTTGGCCTACGATAGCATCTTTTGATCATCAATGTTTTATGGAGTAATGTTGGATGTAATTTTGTGTCTCTAAAGGAATAGATCCTGCTGGTTTTGGCTTCACTTAGGGCTTTAGCCTTCCATTTCATGTGTATTTCCCCCTTTATCGTGATTTTCTGTCAGCCTTGCTTCTATGTGAACTTGAAATCACATTGTCTTTCACTTAGATCAATCCTTTAT